>JAADYK010000157.1:0-33113 GCA_023338225.1 Halophytophthora batemanensis
CAACTGAGAGGACGGTCCTCTCGTCCTCGCGGGTGAGGTGCAAGAGGCATCGGCCAGGGGACCTCCATGGGGGGCTTCCCTGGACACTCGGCGCAGGGCGAGGGAGTACCGACCTTAGGATATTAGGAGCACCAAACCATTTATTCTACAACTAGCTCTCAATAGACCAAGGGATCTCAGGAAGCGCCGGCTTCCCTCTCGTGTGTTCAAGTTCGGAACCCACTACACCGCGTTGCCAGCTTCTTGTCCATTCATTCCCAGTTCTGCGAGCTACTACCGACCTATTCCTGCGCCTCCACACCCAAGCGCGCGACAAGACCTCCTCGCTCCACTTCCTGGTTCATTGTCCAAGCTCTTCTCTACATGGGGGATCGACCAGTGTGGTGGGAGCAGTCGGTCCACCAGCGCGCAAGGGAGACATGGATCCCGGCGGCGCAAGACCACAAGTGCTCCGCTCGCTCCAGGCGGAGCAAGGACAACTCGTGGGTCCAGCGGGAAGAGCACTACACGATGACGATGTGCTCGTGCTGCGGGAGACTCGACCACAGCATGACCAGCGAGAAGGCCTTCTCGTGCTCGCACTGCAGCCTGACGCTCGACCGCGACGTGAGCGCCGCACGCAACATCTACCTGAAGGAACGAGCACGTACTCACTCGGGCTCCTGGGGTCCAGGTGTCCGGAGGTGCGTACTCCGCAGTTGTTAGTCGCGCGTGAGCAGGCTCACGCTTTCGTGTCGAGCGCTCTTGGGGAAACAGCGTGTGAACGCTGTGTAGTTGGCGTGGGGTTCGTTTCTGTAGATGCCTCAGCGTCCCTCGCCGTGTTGATGTTGAGTGCTATAGCGCGCACAGCAACTGCCCCGGCCTCTCCACAACCGCGACCGCTTCGCTCGTGCTGTCGTTTGATGGCGTCGGTTTCCTTTCGCTTCAAAAGTACCTCTCGGGGTTGCCCAGTGTGAGGCGCAATGGCCGTGCACACGTGCACGCTTGATGCATCCGGGTTCGACACAGCATCGCCCACCACCACGAGGACTGCTGAAGTTATTCGACACAACAGCCTTGATACAGCCAGGGAACTGGCAGCGAGAACCGCCATTGTGTACCTTGCACGACTCGCGATTGGGCCTTGCGAACACAAGTCTTGCCATTGCAGTCCGAGCCACCACGCCGAATGCAGACACAACCACTTTCAGACAAGCGGCAAGCCATTCCGGGAGCACGTGCGCTTGCCACTGTGGTGCACACACTTACCCTTGCGCTGAACCAACTTGCTGCATAGAGAACAGTGGACTTGCATGCATCCACGTAGTGCTTGAGCATGGGTTATCGTCGACGTGAGGTGCCATTTGGTTTGGGCAGGGGCGAGTCCAGCATGGTCAGGGACGAGTGGCGGGTTCGGCCCTACTCGTGGTAACGTGCACTTACGCCTCTTGTGGGCTACGTGATTCTCGAGGAGTTTCCCGGCTATATGACGACCCTCAAACTCTGAAAGCATGCTGAAATGTAGCGTAATGGTTTCCCATGCTGCCATCCACGTACCATGAGGTGCAGATCCAGGGTCGAGGTGGCTGGCGGTTGGTCCCAGCTAGAGCTCTTGCGTTGAAATCCAGCGAGGGCATGAGCGCGCAGATGTAGCAGCCGGAGCACCAAACATAGCGGGTGCGAGCCCCACGTGCCGAAGGTGCTCATGCCCGCGATGCCGCCTTCCGTTGCGGTACCTGTGTAGTCCTTCAGGAGATGGCTGCTGATCCGCAACATTTCGTGCTTCTGCGCGCGCAGTGAAGCTGCAACCGCGACCGCTCGTTTGGCCCATAATGGCTTCTCCAGCTCTGCCCAGTTGAACAGAGCGATATTTTCGTGATACTTCTCGCGCAGCACCTGCCATATTTCCGCGCCCATGTTTGCGAAGCCGATTCCCGAAGTTTGCATCGGATCTATCGATGCTGGATTAAGTAAGGCCGGGTCATTTATCTTGATCAGATCTCACATCATCTGCACAGACAGGTCCCGTCGTTGGGTGTAGGCAAGGCACTTGGCAGCTCACACGCGACAGGCGAGGGTGAAGCCCCAGCGTCTTGGCACCGACATAGTCCACCCTCCCCCGTCGTGTATGCTGTAGGTATGCGTAACGTGGGTAGCACCGCACTGGCCCCCAAAGCTCGCTCGTGCCAAGAGGCTGACGCTTTGGGCCTCGTCGGAGGTGTGACGTGTCTGGTTCGTCCGGCTCGAGATGCCTTCGTCGCCCTCCCGCCTGCGTCACCAGCGTCGTTGGGATTTATTCAAATATCACAAGCCCACGTAGGCCAGAAACCCCATGGCGTCTCGGCCAGTAGATGAGAGAACACAGGGCACTCACAAACAAGGTGCCGTGCAGTCACCTTCGGAAGGCGGTTGTGCTTCACCTTGTGCAAGCAGTGCCAGCACCTTGTCGCTGAACTCGCCGTCCTCGCTCGTCGCAAGCCGGATGTTCTTGAATTCGGCTCGACTCGCGTCCCGCATCAGCAGGTCTTCGAACTCGTCTTCAGTCATCCACGCTCGAACGCGAACATGGTGTTGGGCCCCTTGTAGCTCGAAGGCCATCCGCAGCGTGGCACACCAGGCGTCTAGTTCTAGGGCGGTGACCAGCTCCTTACGGGTTGAGACCCATGGAAGTCCGGTGAGTGCCTCTAGGACCCAGGCCATGGCGGCCTCGCCAGCAGAGGCGGAGCGGTGGCAACGCGGACACGAGTGGAGGTAGCGGACTGTGGTGGTGAACTCATGCCCTAGCGCGCAGCGAACAGTGATCTCGTCCTTGTCGTATGCTTGTCCTCGCACCGAGCACTTCGTGAGCGTGTAGTTCGGCGAGCGAGCACCGCCACGGCCACGGCTGCCGCTCCCGCAGACAGCTTCCCACCACTCAATAGCCCTGCATCACGATCTCGTCCAGAACCGGAGCTTCCTTCTTGCTGGAGGTCGTCGTTGTTATCCTTACCGTCCACGGGCTCTCCCGGGTCCCCTACAACAGCGCCGCCATCTCCTTCCTCGTCTTCTTGGCTGGAAGATCCAGGTGGAGCTGCACCCAGCGGTGTAGGATGCGGCATCCCACCAGCTTTGACGTCTTTGTGCACGCCTCGACCAGCGCCAGAGCTGGCGGTAGTGGTGCCGTGCGTCGCATGACCACCCGTGGGGCTTACCACGGACGTGGAGCTCTCGTTGTCCGAGTCGTTGTCGGCTGAAGACGTGGATGCCGTGCTGAAGAGCGCACTGGCGCTCATGACCGAGACTCCACCGACGCCGTGAGCGTGTGAAACCTTGGAGCGGTTGCCTTTGCCCCCGCGTCCCTTGCCGCGATTGTCGTGGCCGCCGCTTAGCAGCAGCGACTGCGGCGTCACGTCCACACCCTCCAGGAAGACGCGTGTGGGGTGACCAGGGCCGTGGCCTGAAGTGCCTCCAGCTGCGCCTGCCACGCTGCCATTGACTCACCGACTTGAATTGGAGACGGAGGACGCGCCAATGGCACGCGAACGGCCCGTGGCGTCGCGCTTGCTGCCGCGCACGATCTTGCTGCTGACAATGCTGACGGCGTCGGCGATGGTGCTACTGCGAGCGCACGGGACGCACTGGAGCTGCGCGTGTGCGTCTGCTAGAAGTGCTTGGTGTCCTTTCAAGATTGATGCTCAAACCGACGAGAAAGGACGCGGGCTTCTGTGTCCCATGAATAGTTGAGCATGGCCAGCGAGTCTGGTGCGTTTGTAGGGTGTGGGGGCGAGAGCAGTGCACTCTACTGTCGCATTGCGACACGACCCGGATGTGAGCGCAGTCTTTTCGGGACGCAATGAGTCCTTACATTTCCCTATATATCCGCCACACCGAGCTCAGTCTTCAATTGACCAGCAGCTTCAAGAAGGAAGAGAGAGAGAGAGCTCGAAGATGTCAACGTCGACGGCGACGAAAACGCTGCTGCTGCCCGTGACGCGCCAGGCGCTGCCCTTCGTGGGGGAGCTGCTGCGCTGCACGGCCGAGAGGGCGGCCGCGTCCTCGCGTGGCGCTACGGCGCTGCGCTTCCGAATAGCAGCTACGTCTCGCGAGCACGAGCGACATCTGCGTGAGCGCTTCCCGCAGTTGCTGGCGGACCACCCCGACGAGCCCATAGCAGACTGGACGCGCACCGAGGATCTACGCGAAGCTCTGGCGGACTGCGACGGTGCCGTTCTATTGTCCAGCGGTGCTGGAGGTGACGTGTTCGCGCCACACAGCGAGATGACAGACTGGCTGGCCTGCGACCGCAATGTGGCTCGCGCGCTGGCGCCGGAACACACCGCGCTCAAGCTGTCATGGGTCAGTGGACTAGTGAGTGAACGCTCGTGTCTGGCAGTGGGCAGAGCGCACTGGGAAGTGGAGCAGGAGCTGGCGGCCACAGCAGGGCAGCCACGCAAAGTGCAGGTGGTGCGAGCGACCACTGGCATGGACGCGTTCCTGCACGGCCGGCTGTTCGACTTGGTGTGTGGCCGTACGTTGTCCATGAGCGTCAAGCGTGGGAAAGTGGCGTTCATTCACCCACTGGACGTAGCTGAAAGCCTCAGTGCGTTGATACTGCAACAAGACGAGCTACAACGCACGCTGGAAGGAGAAGAGCCCGGCGTCTGCACGCTCACAGGCCCAGAGGCACTGTCTTTTTCGGACGTGGCCATGCAATTGTCCAAGGCCATTGGCGAGACTGTGCACTACTCGTACTTCCCGCCATGGGCCGTACAGCCTGCGCGTTGGATCCAGGGCGTAGGAGGCGACGCCATTGAAGAAGAACTGGCCGTCACTCGCGCTTTGGACGAAGGTGCGCAACAACAAGTGACCAGCACTGCCGCGACGCTTCTGGGTCGCCAGCCACGCTCCTTCCGAGACTTTGTGGACGAGAACGCGTACGCCTGGCCGAGAGCTTCAAGCTAATCAAATCAGCTCTCCGCTACTACCTGTTACTACAGGAGTACGAGCTCAGAAAGTTGGGTTCCAATGCGATTTGATTTGACTTTAGTAACTTTGCTGCAGCACCTCAGTCACCAGGAACGAGGACTCCAGTCGCACTAGAGCACTGAGTGTCGGGAACGCTACATCGCCGTCTCTCTCTCTCTTCTCTTGATCATCTGCGCCGGCGTGAACTCACAGATGTACTTGATCTCCCCGGACCGCTTAAGCGTTGAGGCCACCCACGACCGGCGAGCGCGAAAGCAGGTAGTGACGCGCCATGGGATCCTTGCTCGCAGGCAGCAGCACTGACACGGCGGCCGTCACGAGCGGCGGGATGATGAGCGTCACGATGAAGGTGATCATGCTGTTCTGCGAGTAGAGGCCTTCCGGCAGGATGAACCAGTTGAACCCGCCCACGAATTTGCCCTGGGCGATCACGCCGCACACAAAGATGGTGAGGAGGCCAGAGACACTGCCAGCAATGGCGCCCATGGGGGTGGCACGCTTCCACACACCCAGCAGCATGGGCCCCACCGCGGCCGTGCACAGCAGATCGGCGATCAAGAAGAGGTTCAGGATGTCGTACTGCTGGTACGCAATGGCAATCGCCGGCGCGTTCAGAAGTACTACACGAACAAACATCATCCAGTCAGAACGAAGACAAGTGTGAGGAACTCCTGATCCATAGCTACCGAGAGATTCGAGAAGATAATTGACGTACCACAGATGACGCGCGAGTGAAGCAGCGTGAGCTTGGGGAAGCAGGTGCTGAGTTCAGCGGCGATACCGATCTGGATAGAGTCGCAGACGCCCGAAGCCAGCGCGGCGATGACGATGGCGATCAACACCTGCCAGGCACGACCCATGTCCAGCAGGATGGCAAAGAAGTACACGCCGTCCGGATACGCCAGGTACGAGACCATTCCCGCCAGTGCCAAAGCCACCGTGAAGGGAATGATGATCCCACAAGCCATGAACGCCGCCTTGCGGAGAGTAGCATCGTCGTAAGCAGCGTACACTCGCTGCCAGAAGCCCGTGAAAAAGAGGTTGGAAGCCGTCACGGCGATCACGAGTGTCACCAGCGTTTCAAAGCCTGCAGTAGTGAAGGCACCCACGTTCGTCTCCGTCCACGCGCCGTCCGGGATCTCCACGTGGAAGCACATGGCGATGCACACCACAGCCAACAGCAGTAGCACTCCAGAACCCTGCCACACGTCAGTGGCCAGACTGGCACGAAGTCCACCGATGATGAGGTAGAGGTTGGTGAGGAAGGCCACCACGAGAATGGGTACAATCGGGTGGGCGTTCGGCGACAGCATGACCGTGAGCTGCGCCACGCACGTGAGCTCCGAAGCCAGAGAGATGAACTGGTAGAACACCGAGATGAGCCCGATGTACACTTGCATCACATAACCAAAGCGCTGAAGACGTACAACAGAGCAGAGAGACAAACATGTACACCAGTCAGAATACTTGCTCACGGTAGGGGCAGTAGCAAGCAAGAAGAAGGACGTACGTTGGCCACCACGTCCGTCATGGTGACGCCCTCGCCAAGCATCGAACGGGTGTACGGGCCGACAAACTGTAACAAGAACACACAGTACACCATGGTACACATCGTGAGCACCATGAAGGCAAGATAACATCATTCAGATGACGGGAACAGGTGGGTACTTACAGCGAGGACCATCATGCCCGAGACGCCCGAGAGCGTGTAGCCGATGACACCCCAGGAGCCGGCGTCCACGCCGATCTCCGGGAAGGAGAAGAGCGTCCAGGAGCCCATGCCCGACGCGAAGAAGCACCAGGCCAAACGCAGCGCGCTCGTCGAGTTCTTGGCACTGTCGAGTAGTCGATTAGAAGCAATTCTCGAGGGAACAAGCGCAGCAATGTAGCGTAGCACCACGCGCGACGCGAATCGTACCTGAGGAAGTTGTGCAGCGAGTTCACCTGCATGTGGCGACTCACCACGATGGCGTACACCGCTACGCACACCAGAGTGGCGATCATCACGCCGTAGGTCACACCGCTCGCCAGCATCTTGATCACTGGGAGCGCTTGCTTAGGGAGACTGGAGTTTCACGCAGTAGAGCAGTAGAGGACGCGGTGAGCGGGAGCCCAGCATAGTGGGACGCTTTACATCCGCACAGCTTACCTGGGGAGTTTCTGCGAGGTGAGGCCCGACACGAGGAAGACAGACAGGTACGCGTCAACAAGCAAGCACGAGTAAAAGCCGCAGCAGTCCCTCCGCCGGTATGAACCGGATCAGGTTCTAAGGGTATGATCTCAGCCAGCCAGCACATGGAACGGGTCCATGGCTGGACTCGGCACCCCTCGCTGGTCGGGCGTTAGTACGCGCGCCACCCATCGCACAGAGCGCCGCAGCGCATGCAGCACCGCCGATCCAGATCCACAGGGCAGAGATAGAGCAGCCCCACATCGCAGAGCAAGACAGTACCAAAGGCCGAGGAGCTTGGAGCTTGGAGCTTGAGAGCACTTGAGAGAATGAACGAGTGGCCAAGCTACCAGTCCGAGCTCCTCGCGGAGAGGTGAATGACGCATTCAGCTGTTCATCTAATCTCGGCGATTACGATTGGTGGAAGTTGTACGCAGTCGGATGGCTATTGGTGGAGAATATGAGTATACTACGGTCTTCAATCTGATTAGTCAGACTTACATGACAGAAGTTTTAGCCAATCACAGGGAGAATCAGACTGTCAGGTTGATATAGAGAGGGCACGTCATGATGTGGGACATGAAAAGGTACGATAGGTGGGCCACACACAATATAATCCGTTGGAAACGAATCACCCTATTATAAGCCCCCTCGATTCTGCTCTGGACATCAACGTGAGCCGCGACTCCCGATGATCGTGATCTGTCAGCAAGCAAGGCCACGAGCAATCGCATGAGTCTCTCGGAGACAGCAACGCTTTCTTCTAGCTGGCCAGTGCTGCAGCGTCGAGACGACAGCCCCGAGTGCTGGGACTCATTCAGTTCAAGCCACGACGCAAGACACTTCAACGTGGCACGAACGCCACGTTCTGCCGTCGCCATCTCTCCCCAGCCTTTCACGTAGCGTGGCAATGCCCTGCAACTCACGCCCCGCAGCTCCTGATCGAAGCCCAGGCGAGAACTCCCGCTGCATCACTAGCACCAGGCACCACAAGCACGCTCGTCCGCTTCGCTGCTACCTTGCAGGGAGAAGCAAAACACAGAAAAGAGGATGCACGTTCGCTACCACTGACTTCCCACGAGATGCTGTCGCTTTTTTTGAAAATCGCCCTCGATTATTCACCGACACCAAGGTCAGGATTGCCCAGTCACTGGCAACACGGGAGCTAGCCTACCAGCTACTCGTGGATGCAGCGCGCTCCATTCTGCCATGGACCCCGACCGCGCAAGACCACGAGTGCTTCGCTCGCTCTAGGCCGATCAAGGACAAGTCGTGGCTCCGGTGGCAGGAGCACTACACGACGAAGACATGCTCATGCTGCGGGAGAACCAGCCGTAACACCGCCAGCGAGAAGGTCTCTTCGTGCTCACTTGGGCTCCTGGAGTCCGGGTGCCCGGAGATGCCTACTCCGCGGTTGTTCGTTGCGCGTGAGTTTGCTCGCACACATCGACCCGAAACAGAAAACGGTATGTCTTCTAGGTCCAGGATACTACTTTGGTACGTCATGGTAGCTTAGGAATATATCGAGGCGTTGGCTCGAGAGACGTGCTAAGAATGCCGTGCTTGTGACCAATGAAGAGGATTAGATCCTGTCTGTCCTAGCGGCCATTTGTGTTGGAGTGCATACTGAGCTGGCGTTGCGCTAGTTCTGAACTACTGGGAATTTAAAAACCTTCCGGGGCCTACGAGAAGTACACCATTGACCTGACGGCAGCGGAATACCTGATTGCGATGCCCACGCCTGGGCTTCGCCAGGGTTCCAGGCCTGAGCCTTCTTGAGGGGAATGTTTGCCGTCACGCACGTCAACGCAAGTTTGGCATAAGGCATAGCAGAACGGTCATCTCTCTGGGGCCAAGAGACGGCAAACAGGGAGCGCAGCATTGCGCGTAGCGACTTTGCGTGCGGAGCATGTCAGGCGCGGCTCGCGCCGCTGTCCGGAGGCGTATTCGGGGGACAATCTGACCGTCATTCGCTATCGGCGCGGAGTTGAAGTACCGTCATTCTGGGTACTCTGTGGAGAAACGTGTGCCCCACCGGCCACCAAAGTGCCATATCACAAGTCCAGTCTGTATTGCAGGTGATCTAGAATGGAAGTCTGTGCACACTCCTCACATAAAGACAAGGCGATGTCACAGTGTATGCTTTATGATAGCTCGTGCGGCATTGCGAACTCTCCGCTGCCTCGTCGCTGCTCCGTTCTGATTGGCTCCCGCCGTATCTGCCACAAGTCGCACACAATTCCGTCGATACTCCTCGTCCTCATGCTTGGCTTCGAACTGCTCATTTCCCGTTTCCTCCAGCTCGAGCAACATGCAGCGCCTCACCAAGTCCGCCTCCGCCATCCTGGCGCACAGCCCCCAGCCACTTTCGACCGCCACGGGCTCCGTGCTCTTCAGCAGCAGCGCCTTCGTCACCGCCGCGGCTTCAGGCTCGTCCGCTGGACCCTCCTCGCAGCCGCCTAGTGAAGAGGAGATCCGCCAGCTCGCTGCCGCTCGTGAGGCTGCCCGCATGGGCCAACCACTCACGGACGAGCAGATCCAAGCCCGTATTGCCGCTCGCCAAGCGCGTTGCTGCGGAATGGGTCGTCGTGGAGGTGGCTACCGCAATGGACGTATGGACTACGGTCCGCCGCCTACTGAAGAGGAGATGAAGCAGCGTATGGCTGCTCGTGAGGCTGTACGTGCGGGGAAGCCGCTTACTGAGGAGCAGACCAAGGCTCGTGAGGCTGCCCTTCGAGCTCGCATGGACGATTTCGGTGCTGTTGGTGCTGATATGGGCGGCATGCGTGGTGTGAACGGTGCCGGCATGGGACGGCGTGGAATGCAGCGTGGCGGGAAGGGAGGCCGCGGCAAGTGTTGCGGTCGCCGAGGTGACCAAGGGGGCCGTGGCATGAGACGCGGTGAAGCAGCCATGCACTATCGCGGATCTGGACGTCCAGGGTCCCCGCGATTCTGCTACGGGGAGTTCTAGGCGACACCAAAAGAGCTGTAGACCTCAAGCAGAGATGCACGAGGTGAGCAAGGTGGTGAAAGTGGCATCGGCGATTGAAGGTCAGATGCTGAGAACGAGGAACGCAGCATGGAGGAGGCGAAGGATCGTGCAGGGAATTGTAACAGCAGTACAACGTGTGAAAGCACGGCGACGGAGTTGAAGACGCACGCGACTACCAGCGACGAGCTCCACCGCGCACAGCAGTGGAAGAGACAGAGATAGCTACGTCTATTAACACCGTGCATGTTGCTCAAAGCGTTGTGATTGTTGGTAACGTGGATCAAGCTCGCTAACCCCTTGAGATCGATTAACTCTGAAGCTGCCATTGCAGCAGTGGACTTGCCTCAGCTCCATCCTCTGGCGAACGAACAAACGAACGAACTCAGAGTCCACCCTGCCTTTGCCACGGACATGACTTGCGCCGATGGGATTCAACCGCCATCTTGCGCTCCGCAAGCAGATCGCTGCTGGCTCTGGATGACTCGGCACCACACACCCGGGAGTATTCCGATGGCAATCAAGCAATCATTCTCTTCCGGTGGACAGCCTTGCCCAAACCGCCGCCTGAGGTGGCCCAAGATATGCCATGCTACAATCATATTCTTGAACGCAGGCAGCAGCTAAAGGGCAATCTACCAAGACTCCTTAGGTGCAGACACGACATAGAGCAGGTCATGGCATATAATAGGATCCCAAAGGACTCCCGCCACACGCTGCCAGCCGCATCCCCGCCGCTGATTGGCTCTTGCCACACTCATGATGATGCTCCGTATACACCTCCAACACGCCCAAGCCATTCCGCAGGTCAGACGCCATTCCCCCTGTCGAGTCGGCCAAGAGCTGCAAGCGTCAGTTCCTCATTGACCAGCTCTTCCCGACGTCGCCATGCACCGCTTTGCCAAGCCCCTCGCCCTCCGTGCGGCCAGCAGCAGCAGCAGCCGCTCCGCAGCGCTGCGGCGTCCGCTGCAGCAGTCGCTGGCTCGCAGCGCCGTCTTCTTCAGCAGTGGCGGCGACGCACCGCGCATGGGCCGGCGTCTGACAGAAGAGCAGCTCGCGGAGCGTCGTGCCAAGAGAGCGGAACGACGCGCTGCCAAGGGCGAGGGCGCTGAGGAGCCGTCCGACGCGCTCTTCATTGAAGGCACCGTGCGCCCGTACCAGCGCCACTACGTGGTCATGGAGTCGCACAATGACCCCTCATCCTGGGAACCCAAGCTGGAGCGGTCGTCCGAGCATCTTGTGGGCCGCTACGTGCGCGCCATTGCTGACTACTTCGACGGTAACATCCGCAAGAGCCCGCTGGTTGTGACTGCGGCCATGCCGTTTACTGGCACGTGTGCGAGCGAGCAGCCGCCGGTGGAGGAGAAGAAGAAGCCCGCTGAAGAAGGCGCTCACGACATCCTGGTCTTCCCGGAGGGACTGCGCGTGCACAACGTTGTCCCATCAAAGAGTACGTCGTCGTGTGCTACTTCTTGGCCATGGCAGTATGCAGAATGGGTCAAACTAACCGGGTGTGCACTTTGTGGTGCTCTTCATGCAGTCTCGACGCTTGTGACCAAGTCGTTCGAAGAAGGTTTCGACCTGCGTGCTGTGCTGCAGCAAGAGTACGTTCACGTACTAGTTGCAACCGCTTGTATGCTCAATGACCCTCGCTTTTTCCCCAGTGCCTTCGACTAACACGCGCTTGCACTATGACTCTCAATCGCAAAAGGAACCTGGAGTATTCCAACGTAGACGAAGGTGTCCACATCATGGTGTGCGCCCATGGCTCTCGGGACGAGCGCTGTGGTTGCAAGGGCCCGGAGCTGCTGCAGTGGTTGAAGAACTTGCCGGCCAAGGAGGACCTTCCGCTGAACCTCTGGACATCGAGCCACTACGGAGGCCACCGCTACGCCGCCACCTGTATCGTGTACCCGAGCGGCGACTGGTTCGGCCTTCTGAACGAGGAGAGCAGCGCGAAGATCCTCATGGACGCGGTGGCTGACAAGGACCCGCTGCGGATCCACGAGCACTGGCGCGGACGTCTTGGCCTTACATCGGCGCAGCAGTTCCAGGCTGTCAAAGACAAGGTGCAGGCTGACGCCGCGATCGCCAAGGAGGCGTGAGCGCCGCCAGTCTCCAGCTACGTGTCTTGGGCGTTAGGACGACCATGTGCCACGCCAACCAATATATTACTCGCCAGCGAAAGCGAGCGCCCATTCTCGTTGTATGCTCCAGCTGCATCCCATGACCAACGTAGTCGAGTTCATGCACCGCATTAATGGCTACAAGATAGGCAAAATTGCCGCAGCTATCCCGTCGAAATGCTGCAATTAATCAAGTATGCACGAAGCGTCGTTCAGCGCCTTTGCGACGCTTCACGGCTCGTTGGTGGTCCGAGCACAAGCAGCGATCCCCATGGCCAGCAACTCCCTACCAGACCCTTCTTCCTCGCCGGCGTCCCCCACTGCCACCGCCGCCACAGCCACAACTGCAGCAGGCAGCGCTGGCAGCGGCAATGACGCCAAGGCGCCCTTCAAGGTCCGCGCCGAGCTCATGGCGCCAACGCGACTGACGCCCAAAGTGCAGTTACTCCACTACGCCCGCGCTCTGGGAACACAAGTGGTTGCACACGAGAGCTTGCTGCTGGTACTAGCCTGTGCCAAGTGCTACGTTGCAGCAGGCAAGCATCCGCCGCGGGTGGCTGTGCTGGGCGGCGGCCACGTGGGCTGCGCCGTGGTCCTGACGCTGTTGGCCAACGGCTACCACGCTGACCGGCTGGCGCTGTCCACGCGTCAGCCTGACCGCATTCCGCGCTGTGAGGCCCTACGCGCGCCCTCTGCGCTTCCCATGTTCCAGCTCGTGCCGCGCTACTACGATAACGCCCGGGCAGCGCGCGAGAGCGACGTGCTTGTGCTCTGCACGCCGCCGTCGCAGCTCAAGAGCGTGGCCATGCAGATCCGCCACGCATTGGCGGCTGCGGTAGCTGCCGGAACGCCGCCGCTCGTGGTCAGCGCGCTCTGTGGCGTCACGCACGAGACCGTCAGCAAGGCGTGCGGCTCACAGGCTGTTGTGCGAGTGCAGCCCGACGTGGCGGAGATCGCCGAGCGCTGGCGGCAACAGCAGCAGCAGCAACAGCAGGCGGAGACGCCGCAGCTGGCTCCAAGCACGCTAGTCGAGCGCAGCACCGCGCAGGACGCGCAGGCGGAGCGCGACCGCCTGCCATTGGCGCTGCGGCTGGCCGCGCGCGCCCTCGGTACGTGCGTGAGCCGCTGTGCTTGGCCAGCTTCAAGTCTTGACCCCGCGTTGGCACATGTCTCCCGCTGTGCCGTGTGTGCTGGTCGTTTGTAATTGTGAGGAAAGGGGGAGCGGAAGCGTCGGATTTGCTGACTTGGGGGCCGTTTCTGCGCTGTGATTGGCTGTGCTACCGCAAATGTTCGCTTGGGACAATTTCCGCCAGCGCCGAGCCGCGAGGACGTGCGAGTGCTCTGGGAGGCGCTGGCCGCGCTCTGCCGCCGCGTGCTGGCGCAAGACACACAGGACGCGAGGCGCAGCGCCGCCGCCGTGCTCTTCGGCGCCCAGGGCGCGGCGGCGGCTGTGGCGGCGCTGGCAGGGCTGCCGCAGCAAGAGGAGCCGCCGCCCAGGACCGCGGACGTGCCCAGTTGGCCGGCGGAATGGGAGCACGACTTGGCCGAGCTGCAGTCGCACTTAGTGGAGCGCGCCGTGGCGTCCGGATGAAGGCGTGTATACAGACGGTATCCGGATGCTTGATTGTTGCTTGCCTGTTTGCGCTCTGCTGGCAAGACTCTAGCCGCCTCGCCTCGCCTCCCCTCTGCCATTCCGCTCATTTGTTCTTGCATCCTGCGCAGTGGCGGTTACCCGTCAAGATGTGCGGCGGACAGCGCCCCGAGCTTATCCTTCACTGCTGAGCGGCTCACGGTTTCATAGACCGAGGCGTCGAGTCGAGTGTAGCTACACGCACACGCACGCGCATGCACGCGCGAATGGCGATGGCCACTTGCTGCTTTATTGTTCCCCTCTCGACAGTTTTGCCGGTGAGTTTGTTTCCAGTTGAAGAGGCGGCATTCTCGCCAGCAGCAGACCGAGCCAAAAGTGGGCAGTGCGGGTGCAGCGCGCGCAGGAAGGCACTGGCTCAGAGCACTGGTGGAGGCAGAAGAGCACGCGGAGGCTGCACGGACCGTGGCCCAGCCTGCCTGGCCAGCCGGCGGCCCGCATTGCGCTGCTGGCCCCACATCCTGCGCCTCTCCGCTTCCTCAGCAAGCGAGCGGCCGCCATCTGCCGCGGAATATTTTTTTCGCAGACGTCGAGGCTCGACTGTCTGTTGTGCCGGTCGCGCGCTCGCGGTGAGCCCGGCGCGGCGGCCAACGAAAGTGTCGAGGCGATCTCTCCTCGAGGCTCGAGGGTCGAGTCTCGAAGGTCGGGGCGTCCACGGCTTCGGGTGGACCGTGTATACTGTGCGGCGCAGCACGCTCCGGATGCACGCTTCTTATCCGGACGTTCGTATACCCAGCACATGTCGCGGCTTCCGTACCTTTCGCGACTTTCGCAGCGCGCTCCGAACAGAGCGCGCATAGTGCCTCTGCGGGTTTCCCAAGCCAGAACCTGATATTGTCCCTCCAATAGTGCGCCGCCCATTAGTCGGTGGAAGAGACGCTTCCAGCCGCCAGCGCGGGAGGTGACGACACACCAGGAAGCTGCGACGCACACTTGAAGTTTGTATGCCGCGCTCTCTCCCCGGGGCCTGCGCGAGTCAGTCTTGGCGGGCCGCTCTCGTCCTGCTATGATCGCATCGCTGCTCTGGCCCCGCAAGGCCCGCCCGTCCGGGAGCTGCCGCCATCTTTCACGCACACGCGTCGCCCAGAGACACAGTTCCGGGCTCTATCGCTCGGGCTCCAGGGCCAGCGACTGACGATGCGACGCATGAAGCGCCAAGGCCTTAACTCATTCCCGGATTCGGCGCCCGACACGCAGCTAGAAGGCAGCCCCAGGCAGCCCCAGCCGCGTCTCCCCGCTCCAGCAGCAGCAGCCGCCGCCGCAGCAGCCAGCCAGCCGCAGCAGAGCGCGAGGGTAGAGCACCAGTGCCGAGCACCGAGCACAGCTTCCAGCAGCAAGCGCTAACACCGCAAGCAAACGACCATGGCGGCCACTTTCGTGCCCAGCCCGAGGTTGGACGCCGAGAACAACGCGGCCGCGTCGCTCGGCGAGCCCAGTCCGAGCAGCAGCGCCGGCAGCAGCGCGCACGCGGCGCCCATCGCGGCGTCCCGCTTCGCGCAGCGCCGTCTGCGCGTGTTCACGGAGCCCAAGCACAGCAACAAGATGCACCGCACGCGCACGCTGAGCGAGCTGATCCTGCTGTCCCCGCGCAGCAGTCCGCGCGTGACGCCGCGCCACAAGCGGTTCGACATGGACATTGAGGTCTCGTCCTTCTTCGCGGAGGGCGAGGGCCTCGTGGACCTGCTGGCGACGCGCGACGCCGGCTTCGGTTCTCGTCGCGGCACGTCGGGCTTCGGCTCGGGCCGCCACTCGACGGGCTTTCCTGTGAACAACACGATCGAGGAGGAGACGTCCACGACGGCGGCCATGTCGCTGGCGTCGGCGTCGGCGTCGGCTCGCAGCGCGGGTGTCTTCTTCCCCACGTTCGAGGAGCAGGAGAGCAACAACCAGACCGAGCACGAGTCTGTGTTGGACAACAACCAGGAGCCGAGTGCGAGCGGCAACGAGAACGCGACGCAGGCCATGGACGTGGACAGCGAGGACGCGCCGGAGCCCATGGCGGAACCTGCGGTGGAGACGGAGCAGCCGCAGCACAGCGTGAGTGAGGTGGTGGACATGCTGTTCGAGATCCACTCGGCGCTCAAGTCGCGGCACCTGGGCCAGCGGACGGCAGCGTCGGCGCTGGCAGCGTCGAACTTGGTGAGCACACTCGCGTACCCTCAGCCGGAGCCCATTCCGCGCGACGAGCAGCTGGAGGCTCTGGAGAACACCCGCAAGATGCTGGAGTGCGCCATCTGCCAGGAGGTGTTCACAAACGCCACGGAGGCGACGTGCTGCGGTCAGATCTTCTGCAAGGACTGCATCGAGCGCTGGGTGAGCGAGCGCGGGTCGTGCCCGATGTGTCGAGAGGCCATCGGCTTCTCGCTGCTGGCGGCGTCTCGGCACGCGCAACGCATGGCCAACGAGATGAAGGTGAGCTGTCCGTATTGCTCGGAAGTGATGAAGAAGGCGAGTCTGGCGGACCACGTGAGCGCGTGCGACCAAGCGCCGGTGGAGCCGCCTCCGCCGGCCGACGTGGCGCTGCGGAGCCTGCTGGTGCGCACTGCGCGACTGAACGGTGCGTTCCTGGCGCGGTTCCTGTTGGCGCCGGCGCCGCCCGCGTCACTGATGATGCAGTGCTACATCCGCACGCGTGGTGGAGGCAACTACGAGTTGTACACGCAGGACACGGACACGCTGCTGTGCACGGCGGTGCGTCGTCGGCAGTACGACATGTCGGTGAGCTTCTCCATCTCGCTGGCCACCAACCTGGACGCCAGCAACCAGACGGACGCTGACAGCGCCTTCCCCACGAACTCGCCGGTGCAGGTGGCGCGACTGGAGAAGAACTACATGGGCTCGCAGTACACAATGTTCGACACGACAGGCGAGACGCCGGTGGAGCTGGGAGCGGTGCAGTACGCTGCGACGTTCGGCAAGTCGCCGCGGCAGATGCGAGTGGCGCTGCCGCTGGTGCAGGCCATTGAAGGCGTGGACAGCGCCACGGAGGGTGCGCCGTCCTGGGCCGTGCAGCCGTGGCAGGCAGCCCACAAGGAGGACTCGATCCTGGCGCAGGTGGAGAACCCGGACCCAGCACGGGCGCTGCACCTGATCAACAAGCCGCCGGTGTGGATCGAGTCGCTGGAGGCGTACTGCCTGGACTTTGGTGGCCGCGTGGCCGCGGCCTCGGTGAAGAACTTTTTGCTGTCGCACCCGGACGACATGGACAAGACGCTGATGCTCTTCGGCCGCACGCAGGACCGCCAGGTCTACTCGATGGACTTTGCGCACCCGTTCTCGCCGGTGCAGGCCTTCGCCATCGCGCTCAGCAGCATGGACTCGCACCTCGTCACGTTCGACTGAGCGTGTGGAGTGGCTGTTTGGTGCGGTGGACGGCCAGGCGGCGACGCGATTATTTGTCCGCCTTGTGCTTGCATAGTTGGCCGCGCGCGGATGGCTCCCCTCCCTTTCCTCCCTCCCTCCCCCTGTAGACGCCCCCCCTCTCGTCCGCGCCTTGGTGCCTTGATGCCTTGATCTCGTAGTAAGTTGCCTCGCCATTTTGGTTTTCCGTGTAAAATAATAGCGAACGTGCATCCTCTTTTCCGTGTTTTGCTTCTCCCTGCAAGGTAGCAGCGAAGCGGACGAGCGTGCTTTCGGTGCCTGGTGCTAGTGATGCAGCAGGAGTACTCACCTAGGCTTCGATCAGGAGCTGCGGGGCGTGACTTGCAGGGCAATGCCACGCTACGTGAAAGGCTGGGGAGAGATGGCGGCGGCAGAACGTTGCGTTCGTGCCACGTTGAAGTGTCTTGCGTCGTGGCTTGAGCTGAATGAGTCCCAGCACTCGGGGCTGTCGTCTCGACGCTGCAGCACTGGCCAGCTAGAAGAAAGCGTTGCTGTCTCCGAGACACAGCCTGCATTCGGGTCCATCAAGCGGGTGGCCACCGAGTCGTGCATAGCCTCTGGAGGTCTTGTGCGAATGCTCCTGCTTGCTAGTCTTGGGATAGGTCTATGTAGACAGGCAGATATCATCGGGGTCGGAGTTCGTGTTGATGCCCAGCGCAGAGCTGGGAAGGTTGGGCGGGTGGTTCGCGACCGAGACGACTCCAGTGGGCATTGTGCAAGCTTGGCGTGCTCGCACTCAAGGCGTCCGCTGCCCCGCTAAAATGCCACCCGTTCCATACACCTCCTTCTCCGAAAGCTTTCCGCGGGCACAGGAGGTGTTTGCGTGCGTGATGGCGGCCGCTCAAGACTTGGCATCGCAGCTAGCGCAGGACGTGAAGGCACTGGGTGAGGTGCAGCCCCGACCACACCAACTCGTGGCGGAGTTTACGCACGCGAGGGCGTTGGGCATTAGGCGTTGACCACGCGCTGCTCCCTGGGTACCTGCAGAGGTTGGTCCCCAAGAAGAATGGAATCGAACTGTTGCGACGCAGCAGTACCATATCGTCCACGATGCGGCGCCAGACAACAAATCAAGATAAAGCGGTAGGAATGGGTAGTCGTGGAGATGGCGGTACAGAGGTTCCACGAGGTTACTCTTCTCTACCTTGCTTTCCTCACCGCTCTCGCCAAGACAAACAGGTTTGTATTTCATCTCGCGCAAATGCGGCGGATGTACTTCGACTTGAAGGAGATAAACTTGCAGTTGGACGTAGTAGTGGGGACGGCGAAGCAGTTTGATCTGGTGTTGGAAGTGAACGCCGACGACGAAGCAATGAGTGAAATACCAGTGTGGCTGCGGCAATTGGACGCGAAGCGGGACCAGGAGAAAGAGGACCTGAGCGTCAAGACGGCGAAGAGCGCGCTGCCCTTCACGCGCAATATGAAGGCGCATGAGCCCATGGAGACACTGATGCTGCTCAAATACGAGATTGGCTTCTTCAACAACGAGAACACGTCTTGCCACGTGGCTAGTATGCGGAAAACCTTCAGCTTGCAGCGCTCGTTCAACGGACGAGTCTTACGGCTTCCAGCCTGATACATTCCGCCGTACACGCTGGACTACGCTCAGGAGGTGCTTGATGGCATGAGGGGCTCCGTGGGCACGACACATCGCGGCAGATGTGTCAAGTGAAAGCCTGCGGAGGTGAAGGAAAAGTCTAACAAGAAAGGGAGTGCTGATGAGGACGTAGCTGCCATCTACGGCGTGGTGGTGAAGCGGATAGACATCGACGTTGATGCGATTGAAGTTTTCTGTTGGGAGGTGGATCTCTGGTTCGCACTGAACCATCTGCGCATCCTGAAGCTCTACGATGCCTCACACTGCAGTAGCCCAGCGTTGCTGGTCTGTGAGGACGTCAAAGAAAGTCCAATAACTCAGTTCTTGACGCAGTTCGTGCCGAGATCTCACGGCTCGCTCAAGCTCCCCAGAGCCAAGTTTGGGTTCCAGAACATCAAATACGCGCTGTGGAGTCTGTTCATCGAGGCTGTCGAAGGCCTATGGTTCCTGCACGAAGACAAGAAGTTGGTGCTCGGCAATCTGGAGTGCGACAATATCCTCGTCACGAGGGACCATCATGTGAAGCTAACCGACTTTGGAACCGGCATGCTGACGCTTCAGAACCAAGTGGAACAGGGCAAGAAGTTCAACGAGATGGGATGGCGTGCACCGGAGTGTCGAGGAAAGTTCGGCCGCCCCTCCTTCATGTCGGACGTGTACTCGCTCGGGCTTTGTGTGCTGGGTGCATTGCAAACGGTGCAGTCGAAGCGGCCCCACTCGGAGCCCCGGTTGTCATGGCAGCCGAGAGTGGGCGACGTTGACTTCGAGCCATTGGACTGCACGTTTGGTCTTGCCACGGATATATCCGGTTTGATCCAGCGCATGTGCCAGAAGAAGCCCAAGGACAGAGCACGCCTGGACGAAGTAAATGCTATGATGATGAACCTACGTGACCGTGCAGCACAGTCGTCGGACGACTGCTGCATCTGTTAGTGGTTCGTGATAATCGACGTTGCAAGCGGACAAGTGCTCACCGAAGCCATACGAACTGGGCGAGAGAGTATGAAGTGAGCAGGACGAAGTGAAGTGGAACTCGACGCGCTGTGCTGCATTTGGTAGCAAGTGAGGTCTACCAGGTCGGAGGGACGAGGAATCTCAACATCACGGTGCGTGCATCCCTCCGCTGCAAAGCGCAGCGATCATTAGGGTGTGCGTGGACATCCTACCATTCCTCGCACTTGCTGATGATGACAGTCAACCCAGGAATTACGAAGCGTGAAGCTAGTGTTGTTGCAACGAGAGAATAATGCGAGTACACCTTGGCGCAGGTAAAGTAATTCAGTTAATGCAGGTCAACCGGCACACTGTGACCTCCTTGTCACGTATCTAAAGCTGTGGTGGTCACCTCCCCTAGACGTCTCATTCATTCGCAGCATTGTAAGTGGAGTCGCCGATAGGGAGTTCAGAGGCTCAGGACCGTTGTGCGGCAATCCACGTGGATCAAGATCGACTAGCACGTCCGAGGTTACCTGATGGAAGAGTCGAAAGATGCTTGACAACAATACAGCACTTCAAAGCAAAACGATCTTTTAGATTTGAGGAAAGAAATCCAGGCGAACGTTCAGACACCGCGCTCACCCAAACTGGTTTGTCCGCTTGCGCCACACTGGCTCACCGGGCCACGAAGTGCAGGGTAATGCGCCAGGTCTTGATGCGTGCCGGCAGCGTGGCCAAGCTCACGGACTTTGAGCCGAGCTTCATGTCTGCCGATTCAAGACCCGCAGCACTAGTGGGCGGAGCTGTGCGCTAGAAGGCGCCCGAGGATCTGCTAGGCAACCTGGGGGTGCCGACACCCGAGTTCGATGTGTCTGCGTGTAGCTATTGTGTGGTTGGGGCCATCACTCGTCGACTCCCGTGCGACTTTCGGAACGAAGCAGCTGTGAACGACACGCCTTGCCACCGCGAGTTCTTCTCAAGGACTGCAGAGTTCGATAGCGACACACTGGCAGCTCGTGTTGTCATTGCGTGCGTTCTGGGCCAGGCGGGGATTCCAGTTCTTTGACGCCATCGTTTAGTTGCAAGCTTTCGTCCACACCAAGGTTGCAGAGGAGATCCGTCAACGCCTTCAGTATGTGATAGATGATCCCTTGCAATGCAAGACTGTTTCGTTTAGCTCGATCAGGAAAGTCCACCGGAGAGCAGCAAACTCGGCTTGTCCTTGGTTCATGTCACTCGACGAGCTAACTGCATCACCGGCAAGGCCGCACGCCGGCATCACCACGTAATTAGGAGTTGGTAGTATCGACAAGCAAGCTGTCACGATGGTCGTATCTGCTTGGGAGATGTTGTGGAGTCCATGTGGCCGCACAGATCTCCTGTTCGCGTCGTGATAGTTCGCGATGGAGTTCACAGCAGCGCAGAACACCCCAGGACCAGCCACGAAGTCTGCAGCCTCTAAGTCTTAGCTGCTGCCATGGCCTCAACGACACTGTACAACCGGCGTGGTGCGCATGCATACCAGTGGCGGGCTGGGGCTGCTGCACCGAGGAGTTTTGCTGGTGCAGCAGTCAGAGACCCCGCTGCACGAAGGACGCTGCTGCTGACTGACAGCAATACCCTACATCACGAACCGAGTCGATCTTCTGGCTTGTCTGCTTGCACCCTTGCGCAATGGCTACAAAACCCCTTTCTGGGAGGTGCTTGAGCCACCCAGAAGCGGGCCGTCACACGACAAGAAGCGTAAAGCGACACCCCGTCGACGACCAACCTCCCTCCCCTCCAAAGACCGCTGATTGGCCCGAGTTTGTACCCATTGGTGGTTTTGTGACGGCAGCTTTATTTTATGCTTGAATGCATCGAGACCAACGTTAACTTACGTGGGAAGCGAGCCCTGATTGGCCCCAGTTTGCACCTACTCATTTCTTTGTGAGGGAGCTCCTTTGTACGCTCTCCGCGCACGGTTTAACGTAGACGTGACTCGCTTCACAACGACAAGTGTTGCATCTCACTTCGAAACGAAATGCACCCTTCTCCTCTTCGCTGGGCTCATTCCCGATTCCACCGCCGCTGCAAGCACTTGAGAAGGAGGCCGCCCAACCAAGCTCGTCGAAGACAATGACGCTGATGGAAGCTGCCAAGACCGGCGACCTGGAGGCCGTTGCGCGGGTGCTTCAAGATGGGGGAGACCCGAACGAGTCGGACGAGTCGGGCTGCCCTGTGCTCGTCTGGGCGGTCGAAAGCGGACAAATCGACGTGGTGAAGCTGCTTCTGGACGGAGGCGCCACGCTGGACGCGGCGGACGACCGCGGCAGGACGGCGCTGAGCGTCGCCCAAGCCAAACGGGACGACAGCACTGTCGCTCTCCTGGACGAGTGCCAGCGCGAACGTCAGGCGGTGAAGTTGGCGGCGCTGCCAGAGCTATGCAAAGGCGTGGGCGAGACCGATGAGATGTGCGAGCACATCCTGACGCGACTGCAGTCTGCGCGGGAGCAACTGGGTGAAGCGGGAGGCGTGCCGGCCGACACCGCATTCGTGCAGGTCGTCAACAAATTCCACGCGCTACTGAGCCAGCACGCCAAGAAGACGACATTGGAGCGGCTCGTGAGCGCTCGAACCCTTGTTGGGTTGTTGCGTGGGCTTCATTGCGACATTGACGCCTTACTGGACCAAGTCGCGCCCAACGGACCAGCTTCGCGTAAACGCTCCTGGCAAGCGCAGTGGGAGGAAGACAGGCGAAGCGTTGAGGAGCGTCTCATCAAAGCCGCAGACTCTGGTGCGGAGCAGGATGAGATCCCCAACCCCACGCAGCAGCTGGAGGTGCTCATGGCACTCGTGTACGAGACGGTGGAGCACAAAAAGCAGTACAGCGAGCAGATGCAGCGCGTGCTCGAGTCGGCGATGAAACGCGTCATTCGGTTGTCGCGGCTTGGGGTGCCCAAGCTGCCCAACTGGTTCATCCCAGACTACGAGGTGCAGCGCCAGAGCACGCCGTTCTGTAAGGGCAGCTTCGGTAAAGTGTACCGCGGCACGTGGCTCGAATCCCAAGTGGTGATCAAGTGCGTGGACGTCGTCACGGATGGGGATAAGCGCACGTTCGAGCGTGAGGCTCGCATCTGGCACAAGGCGCGGCACCGCCACATCGTGAACTTCTTCGGTGCCTGCCACCAGAGCAACCCGTGCTTCTTCGTGTGCGAGGAGGCCGCCAACGGGAATCTAAAGGACTATCTGTACCGTCGAAAGAAGGAGAAGGGCCAGTCGCTCGCGTGGCGCAAGATGTACGAGGCCGCGCTGGGGCTGCACTTCCTGCACCAGCGCAACATCATCCACAGCGACCTCAAGTGCAACCAGATCTTGGTGAGCAAGGAAGGCGTGGCCATGCTCACGGACTTTGGGCTGAGTTTCATGTGCGTCGACTCGCGGCCCAAAATGCACGAGCGTGGGGCTGTGCGGTGGAAAGCGCCCGAGATTCTTCGCGACGCGGAGCTCGCCCCGACGGTGCAGTCGGATCTCTTTTCGCTCGGTATGTGCATCGTGGAGGCCGTGAGCGGAGAGCACCCCTGGGGTAACATGCTGGACGCGGCGGTGCTGTTCCACGTGAAGAGAGGCATGTTCCTCCCGAGACCACAGGAGTTCGAGAGAGAGGATCAGTGGCAGTTGGTGAGGGCGCTGTGTGCGTCCGATCCGGCAAAGCGCCTTCCCCTGTCCGAGGCGCTACGCCAGATGAAGAAGTTCGCGCAGGAAGAGAAGGAGCAGGAGCTGATGTGGGGCATTCGGAGTTGCAGCCCGTAGTTGGTCGTAGCGAGGTTGAAAACGTGAAGGTGGTGGTGCACTACGACATCGCAGTAGAGAACCAGTGTGGCCAGCGTAGCAGCAGGATTTGCTGCCCGTGCTCGCTTGTTTGGCGGCGGTGATGCCTTGAATGTACGCTTCAACGTGGTAAAGTTTCAACAGGGTTGCGTGTGTTGATTGGGGAAAATGGTTCCAAACCATCCAACGGGGTGGTTTATTACCTCACCAAAGTCAATCAATTGAATACAATCCAGATCGAGATCCTGTGAAGACCCCTGGGCAGCCTATCCTTGACAACTGAAATGTGTTATCCAAATCCCGCATTCTGATTGGCTGAAAAACAAACTTCTTTTCGGAAATTACTTGCATAGCCACTCCTGTTGAGATATTACTTGCATAGCCTCTTTTCCTCCTCCTTTTGCAGATTTTACGAAAATAGCTGCTTCTTGGCGGAACCTTCCATTTTGTGTGGGACACATTTGACGAGAGGTTTGGGGTAAACTCAAACAAGAGAAGCAACGAGCTCGCCTGGAGATCACCAGGACAAGGCCATGTTCGATGCGGCACTGCTGCTGGAGGCAGCCAAGCAGGGCAGCGTGGAGGCTGTCCAGGCCGCGCTGAAGCGCGGGGAAGACGTCGACGCGCGGGACGAGAACGGATGGACTCCCCTCGCGCTTGCGGCAGCTGACGGCCATGTGAAGCTCATCCAGCTCCTTGTGCAGCATCATGCGGACGTGAACGCGCAGAACCGATGGGGGGAGACAGCGCTAAGCCGAGCGGCGTTCGGTGGCCACTTGGCGGCAGTTCGCCTTCTGCTGGACCATGGAGCGGACGTCGAATTGGCTGACGAGGATGGCGATACGCCGTTACTTGTAGCGGTCATTCAGGCCCAGTTGGAAGTGGTTCGACTGCTGTTGGAGAAGAATATTGACCTGGACGCCCGGAACAATGCTGGGCTCGATACACTGCAAGTCGCGGAACGGGGTGGCCAAAAGGAGATTATAGCCGTGCTCCAAGCCAGCCAAGAGAAGTGGGTCGTCAGGCCTGCGGATGTTGTTGCCGGCGTGTGGGAAACTGCGAAAAGCTTGGAAAGCTGGATCAGCCAGAGTATCGCCATGGGAACCCCCGGTGCACCTCGTCCTGACACAAAGGCGAAGGAGACTATCGAACACGTGGTTCCCTCCGTCACCGACACACTCCCTGAGCTTCTAGAGCTGTGTGTGGGAATGGTCGAGACACAAGACATGTGCGAAGACGTCGTGCAGCGACTACTGGAGGCGCAATACGCGCTGGATGACAGGAAAGAAACAGCACCGAGGGAGACCCAGGCCACGCTGCTCCAAATCAGCTCGCGCTTCCGAGCATTCCTGACGCAGCACGGGAAAAAGCCGGTGGTGCAGCGACTTGTCGCCACACACACCATCATCGCTCAATTGCGAGAGTTCCACAGTGACCTGGACAGCTTGTGCACCCGTGTTCCAGCAAGACCAGTAGGTGTGCAGGTGGATTGGCAGCAAGTGTGCGACACGAAGGCGGTGGAAGTGGAGGAGCGCTTGGCTCTTGTGCTGCAGACCAACACCATCAACCTTATGAGCGAGTTGCCGTCTGTCGAGTCGCAAGCCAATGCTCTCCTCCTACTCAGCTGCGAGCATGACCGACATCACGATAGCTACAGCACCAAGTCGCGTGAACTATTGAGCTCGGCAACGAAGAAGGTGGCTCGCTTGTCTGGAGCTCCGATCCCGGCTGTCCCAGAGTGGTTCATTCCGAGCCACGAGGTGCAACGTCAAGCTCGACCGTTTAACCGCGGAAGCTACGGACAAGTTTACCGTGGCACGTGGCGAGGCGCGAGCGTGGTGATTAAGTGTGTGGATGTCAAGTCGGAGCATGAGAAGAGCACGTTTCTACGAGAAGCCAAGATTTGGCACAAGGCTCGTCACCCGCACGTCGTGGCTTTCTTCGGAGCGTGCCACGTGACGAGTCCGTGTTTCTTCGTGTGCGAAGAGGCGGCGAACGGGAACCTGGTGGAGTATCTGGAGGACAAGAAGGGCGCGAGGCTGCCGTTGGTGTGGGGCAAACTGTACGAGGCGGCTCTGGGGCTACAGTTTCTGCACGAGGTTGGCATCGTGCACGGTGACCTCAAGTGCAACCAGATCCTGGTGAGCGCCGGCGGTGTCGCAAAACTCACGGATTTCGGACTGGCCTTTATTCGTGCGGAGTCGAGACCGGTGGTGCCCGTGGGTGGGGCCGTTCGTTGGAAAGCGCCCGAGTGTCTCCTTGGCGAAGGGACAGAGCCGACGCCGGAGTCCGACGTGTACTCGTTTGGGATGTGCATCGTGGAAGCTGTGAGTGACAACCTGCCTTGGGGGATGTATCTTCCTGATGAGATGGTTGTCGACAAGCATCGACACCGTGAGTTTATTTCCAGACCTGCGGAGTTTGAGAATGACAAGCAGTGGGAGTTAGTACTGGCAATGTGTGCATTTGAACCGTCACGGAGGATGAAGTTGCTGGATGTGATTGAACGATTGCGGAAGTTTGCAGGAAGCGAGATAGCCAACGAAGAGGAGGGGAAGACGATCCGAATGTCGAAGTTTGAGGATGCAGCCCCCAGCGAGATTCGGAGGGACGCTGAGACGAATGACACCACAATACATACGCAGCCGCATATGGATGTGGGTTCGCGCCAGTCTCCTGGGTTAACGACTTCTCGCACCCGCTCTGGAAACCTAGTTTCGACGACATTGAAGCCAAATAGTCATGCGCCACACTTGCAAACAGCAACCACTGTAGCGTGGGTCAACGACAATCAACACCTCAACTGTTGCAACTGCAACAAGGCCTTCCATTTGCTGCGACGTAGACACCACTGCCGTGTGTGCCACAAAGTGGTCTGCCGGAAATGTTCGGTATCCCGACCAGTACGCGTTTGTGTCTCGTGTGTGATGACCCGCTTGCCCGAGGCTTTCACATCCACGGCAGGCGGTTCACGTGGATTGACTCGTGGCGGCACCAGTGCTTATTGTAGCACGGAAAAATCAGCACCATCGTCATTTCTGGACCTTCAATCCACATTGGCCGATCTCCAATCCGACCCTACGCTCATGCTAACGCGGATCGAACGCGCGGATGTGACAATGGACGAGATCATTGGTCGCGGCGCTTACAGCGAAGTATACTCGGGTCACTACAACGGGGAAAAGGTCGCCGTGAAGATTCTGGCGTCGGACGATACGCGCTATGTGCGCTGGTTCATCGATGAGGTGAAGATGAACGCCAGCATGGAACACCCGCATATCGTGCGGTATATTGGTGTGGCATGGCAATCTCTCTCGGCGATGTGCATGGTGGTGGAATACATGGATGGTGGCGACCTGCGCACGCTGCTGAACGAGTACCGAGTCTCCAATCACGCCGTAGGGTTCGACCACGAGAAGGCGACCATTGCTTACCAGGTGATCCAAGCACTCACTTACCTCCACTCGTTCTCTCCGCCCGTGATTCACCGCGATTTGAAATCGAGGAACATTCTGCTTGACAGCGAACACCAGGCGAAGCTGACGGACTTTGGTATCTCCCGCAAGGTCGACACAACAATGACGGCGGGAGTGGGGACGGTGCGGTGGATGCCTCCCGAGGTGATATTGGGTTACGACTACACGGAATCCGCCGACATCTTCTCCTTCGGTGCTGTGCTTTCGGAGCTGGACACGCACAACATCCCGTATGAAAGCGCGTCACATAACATCCCCGAGATGGTGGTGATCCAGAAAGTGGCCACGAACGAGATTAGTATCGAGTTTTCCCAGGCTGGCCCAGGCTCCATGGCGGAACTCGGTCGCGCGTGTGTATCCTTCCATCCATCCGACCGCCCAACAGCAGCATACATACTGAGCAAGCTTCAGGCCATTTTGGCGAGTGAGCTAGTGTGAGAGCCGCGACTCATGGGCTTGCGCTAGACACGATCAGGGCAGCTGCAGTACAGATATGCTTCGTGCGCAGTTTAGTAGATGGAGATTCAGACATTCGCGTCGCCCGGAGTTGATGGAGTTGCAGTTGTTGCTTCGTTTCGCTGTGGGGCTAGTCGAACGCGATGCATCCACTCCAAGGAAGGGTTTGCAGCTTCGCGCTATCCTACAGTTCGCCTCGATATGTTCCTAAGCTACTATGAGGTACCAAAGAACCGTCCTGACCCTAGAAGACATGCCATTCTTTGCTTCGGATCGGTGTGTGAGAGCAACCTCACGCGCAACGAACAACCGCGGAGTAGGCATCTCCGGGCACCCGGACTCCAGGAGCCCGAGTGAGCAGGCGTTCGTTCTTCAGGTAGGTATTGCGCGCGGTGTTCACGTCGCGGTCGAGTGTCAGGCTGCAGTGCGAGCACGAGGAAGCCTTCTCGCTGGTGGTGTTACGGCTGGCTCTCCCGCAGCACGAGCATGTCTTCGTCGTGTAGTGCTCCTGCCACCGGAACCACGACTTGTCCTTGATCCGCCTAGAGCGAGCGGAGCACTCGTGGTCTTGCGCGGTCGGGGTCCATGACAGAATGGAGCGCGCTGCATCCACGAGTAGCTGGTAGGCTAGCTGCCATATTGCCTGTGACTGGGCAATCCTGGCCTTGGTGTCAGTGAATAATCGAGGGCGTTTCTCAAAAAAAGCGACGGCATCTCGTGGGAAGTCAGTGGTAGGCTGGTAGCAGCCAGTCGGCCCTGGGTTCAGGTGGCGTGAGCATGCTGGCACGGCCGACGGACAAGCGCTGTAATCGCCATCGCGCCATCGTGCGTGGCCATCTGCCTCCAGCTCTCCCCGGCGCAGGCGCAGGCATCAACGGTTGAGTCTGCGCCATCCACTTCGAGACGTCTTCGTTCGCGTCTTCCCGCCTGCTGCACATCAAATCCAAGCAGAGCCAGCGCGAAAAAGCGCTCGGTATTCCATTTCGCAAGTCGACCGACCTTACCAACAACAGGCTATTAGCAGTGTTGGCAAAAGCCCCCAAAAGCCCAGGGCCTTTGAGGGCTTTTGAGTTTCAAACGCCTCCAGGGGGGCTGGCTGAAGGCTTTTGAAAAACCAAAAGCCTCCCTCCAACGCCCACTGGTGAGGTTTAATTGTGTGACCAACCATTATCCGGATTATGCTGACTTCATCCGGAGATTGTTTTTGCAAGACAGATGCGGATGATTTGCAAGTATAATTTGAGCTATCCGGAACCGATCCAAGTTCCATCCGCTCACCTATGTTTTAGCTCGAAGTACCCTGCAAATTAGAGCAAACTAAGGGTAGCAAAGGAATCCAGAGTGGATGCCGAGACCTCAGGAGAACAAGAGAACGAAAGAAGTGAGAGCGAAAGTGATAGACGCTCGCGACGCGCGCCGGTGATCACAAGAGTTCGGCGCGCAGTATGGTCAACAACCGATCCTACGAGCGGACGCAGGTCGTTCTGCTACCTGACCGACCAAGGATCAACGACCGCGGTTTTTGCCATTGCAAGCATTGCCTCGACGCGTATAGTGAGTATCCTGACAGCGCGCCGCCGCCCAAAGAGCTTCGCGACCGACGGACTACGATTCATAACCATCTCAAGAAATGCATTTGGTATGCTGCTGCCGTCAAGAAAGGGCAAGTGCTCCCACTGGAAGAAGCAGTCCGCAAGTGGCCGTCCCGGGACAATCAGATGACACTAGCGCAATACCTAAAGCGTGGTGACCCAAGCTCTTCATCCAGCATATCTTCGCGCCAGCCAGGTGACTCAGCTTCTTTCACGAGTTCGGACAAGCGTCAGCAGCGGCAGATTGACACGTATTACGTCCCGATCTTCAGCGAGGAGAAACGTGAGGAGTTCGAGCGCGCACTGTTGGATTTCCAAGCTGAAAACTTCCTCCCTTCCCTCTTCGTCGAGAGAGGATCAACAAAGCGCCTGTTTAAATGCATCAGCATTGCCGCTGAAAGAGCGCTCCCAAATCGGCACACTCTAGGCGGGCGCATTCTTGACAAGTACAGCAAGGAAGGAGAAGACACAGGACGGGAGAAACTCCTCTATCTACAGCGCAGCACTGGAGGGCGAGTCAATCTCCTTTCCGATGTGTGGCAGAATGTGGCCAAGCAGCACGTCCTTGGATGTCATTTGAGTGTGTACGGCACGGTCGTTAACTACGGACTTTTCCCAACAACGTCTCGCCACGATGGAATTGCGATCGCCCAGTAGCTCGAAAACATCATGCTATCGGCTACGTCTCAAGATTGGATCATCGGCGCCATTATTACGGACAACGCCGGGCAATGTGGAAAAGCTCGTCGAATTTTGGCTCCGCGTTGGACCAAAACAGTATTCCTACACTGTTTTGCTCATGACATCAATAATCTGGTGAAAGCGGTCCTCAGAACCGCGTTTGCAAACGTGACCAAGAAAGCTTCAGCTGCTGTGGCAGCGCTTAACGCATCGTCCTCCAAATGGTTGCCATTGGCACAAAAAGAGATCTACGCCACTTATGGCTATACGCTCAGCTTCATCTCTTTGTGCGAAACACGCTGGAATAGCATGCAAGGGTGTTTCGCGTCGCTGCTACGTGTCAAATCGGCGCTTGTTGACTTCGCATACAAGTATCGGCGTGACTCGGAGTTTCCAGCTGCTGCTCAAGTGTTCTTCTCCAGCCCCAGTAACCCCAGCGATGAACACTTCTGGGAAGACCTCCTATGTGCGGAAAGTGTGATCAATCCTCTTGCGCGTGCGTCCTACAAGCTGCAGCGTGACCAAAATACTCTGGCGGACGTTGTTACTTCATTCCGCGACATTTACCAAGGATTCTCAGCAAATTGGCGACACCTGGAGCTGACGTCACTGATTGAAACTCGATGGAGACAATGCGAACAGCCATTGATGCTGTTGACGCTCTTTGCTCACCCTCTTCATGTCCGACTTGCTAAAGCACTGGTAGAAGATGAAGACAGCCCGATCACGTTCCAGCGACTCTGCAGTTACGCGGTCTACTACTACCGGAGGATCATCAACGAGGAGATCACTGGGCTGCATGGTGAAGTGCTGCGCTGGTACAAAGGCGAGCTAACGCACATCTCGCTGGCGGATGTCAGTGGTGACATCATTTCGTTCTGGGACTTTGTGAAGGCTTCACGACCTGAAGGAAAGTTACCCAAGCTCGCCCTCGTTCTGTTGTCGATTGCCTGTAACACAGCTACGTGTGAGCGGTATTTCAGCGAGCTTGCTGCTATCCACACCGCACGACGCAATCGATTGACGACTGCGAACGCACACAAATATTCCCTCATCAGGCAGCGTATGAAGGATGCATACGAAGGTGAAAACAACTCCAGCACTAAACCCCGCCGTAATGTCAACCCCAACGAGCGTCCGAAGACTTGTGAGCCTACGCCAGACGTCGGCAGTGCAGTTGGAATTATTGGAGATTCGACGGAAGTTCTCGAAGACACCGACCCAGAAATGCTGGAATACTGGCAAGAAATACTGGCAATTCTGGACGAGGGCACTGGTGAAGACTCGGAAGACTTCGTAGAAGACTCTCACGATGACGATGATCCTATAGTTGTGCTAAATGGCTCTGAAACCGAAGCTATACCTCCGCCTGACCGCCGATCATTTCCTGACACCAACACACCAAACTTCTTCCAAGAGCACCGACTGTCAGGAATCCGTAGTGACAAGTACCCGCTGGCACTTTTATTTCCCCAAACAACTATGGGAGCAGTTCCGTACTTGCCATCACCGTCTCCATAACGACACTGAAATCGTGGGAGCTCAAGATAATCAAGTCTAGCACAAGCTTCAAGTCGTTGAATACAATTTCGTTTTTAATTCTTTGCGCTGCGCGTTGAGTTTCGTCAATTGTTTGCTTCTCAACCAGGCCAGCTATGACGCACACTTCTCGCCACATGGAGTCTATATTCCAGTCTGAGTTTGGGTTGGGTGTCTACAGCGAGCTGTCGGTTGAGTCCGCGACCAGGAAGCGCCACTTGAACTTGTCGATCATCCGTGGACTGAAATGCAGCTTGATAAAAAGCAGAAACAGGAGGAGCAGTTTGTGCTCCTCGAAGAGCAAGCGGGAGATATTGCGATAGAGTGAGTACATGACAAAGTTGTTGAGGTTTGCGAGCTGCCCCTCGAGATAGTCATTCTCCGTGACGCAGCAAATTATCTCTTCAATGAGCCCCACGAGCCACAGTAAGGAGGACTGGTACATAGGGTCCACAGGAGACAGGTCCGCGATGTAGCAGAATAACAGATACAAACGGAAAACCATTACACGGTAGCGATCGCTACACTCATCGATTGTCATTTCTGTGATCTTAGCCTTGCCCAGCATCTCGAAAAGCTGTGTGTCGTTCAGAAAGTTGCCCTTAAAGTTGGCTAACATGCACCGAATCCCGTTCTCGATCTACACGAGCTCGGCCTTTATGCGTGCGTAGGCTGCTACGAGTAGGTCCTTCCTCTCGATCAGTTCAGACATCTACTTCTGCACCTCGACGCCCAGCGATTAGTTCCTCGGCCCTTTAGGCATGGTAGTAGTGTAGAATAGCATCGCATTTACAGACGTCTTCAGTGGGTAGTGTGGGTTTGGTTGATCCGTTGTCATCTCGAAGCTAAAGGCAGAGTTGTATGGAACGATCAAGGCTTTAATTGTCATGATGGTCTATCTGCTCTGCCAGAACTAGCTCGGTAGCAAGTTGGGCTCCAGCGTCGCATCCAGACTCGCCAACGTTTTCTTGTTACATCGACTTGCCAAAGCATTTTGCAATCTCCAGCGTCTTAAAAAGCATTTTCCGTGCTGAAATGACGTCCAGTCCATTCTTGGATGCATCCGTGGCAATGTTCTACAGCAAACAGTTAACCTGTCTTTATGGATGCATCAACAAAGATTACCATCGCCATGCGTCATAACGAACCAATTCTGCATTGACAGGTTGTCGGACAATAATCCTAAGATCTGCCAGCCGCGCACTTTCACCGGATCCACCAGCGTCATGATCATGTTGCAACCCTTTTTGTGTCGTAGCTCCAGCTTCTCCAATGCCGTGTACCACGTGTCCTCGCACATTCCATGAAACCTACTCGTGAACGGACCTAAGTAGCTGATAGTGGCCACGGAGATTTCCTCAGCGCCCATTAGGTTCGTGTTGTTCTTGTTGAGCTGGAGAATGGCGCCTGCCAATCGCATCTCCTTGCCTCCCAGCAGATTGAATAACTTGAGAGTTGACTCCAATCGAATCTTACACTGCTGGACGTCACGAACTGGCTGAGTTTTCTTGTCCGCAGCATTGCAGTATTTACATTCTAGCTAGGCCAAGCAGTTCAGGCCAGCCTACATCCCGTCTTTGTCATCAGCGAGCACGAGCATCATGACTTTTAGCTCGGCCTGAGAGGTGGTAAGCACCACCTTCTTGGGTTCGATCATTTTAGTGATATTATGATACTTGTGCATGACTCACACCTACATGCAGTTAACCTCCCAAGTCATACTCGCCTTGCACACGGCTGTAAGGGGAGGGGGGGGGGGGGGGGGGGG
>JAADYK010000158.1:0-33064 GCA_023338225.1 Halophytophthora batemanensis
CCCGCAGATCGGCAACGGCTTCAAGCAAGTGGCGGACGACACGGACTATGTGATCGCCATCAAGCCGGAGACGGACTGCGACGTGTACAACACGACTGCCGCTGCCAACCCGCTGTGCGCCACGTTCACGCTGCAGACGGGCGACTACCCGTATGGCGTGCTGTTGGACTAACTTTGCATCGCTGAGTTCGTCTTGGTCGGATGCTGACTTCACGGGTGTACTTTCGTGCTGTGGTTTGAGTACTGTCCATCAATCAAAGCCTTCAGTCTTGTTCAGACATGTTGTCTTCAGGTCGTCTTTGCATGCGCTGTGAATGCGACGAATGTGATCTGTAGCAAACTGTCGGTTGCTTCCAAGTGTCATGGGAGGTGTTGACTGCGCGGAAGACTCGAAATAGACGAATGCTCTGGGTTGTCGCCACATTTCGGCACTCTGGGAGCTTCACGAGAAGGATTGCTCACTCAAAACTTTCTCCAGTCCGCGCAAAAGTCTGTCGAGTCGATCTCTTCCTGTTTCCTCTCGCAGTATGAGTCTCCGCAAGCTCAAGTGGCGTGGCATCGGTCGATTGGAGCTGCTGGCGTGGCTCAATGAGTTCTTGGAGACAGACTACACCAAGGTGAGGATCCGCGTGACCAAACTAGACCTCTACTCCACGCAACCACAGAACGAAGCTCGGAAATCACGTGGCTGACTGTTGCTACCGATACAACCGGTGGCTTCTGTGTGCGGCGCTCGTGTCGGCAGATCGAGCACCTGGCAGACGGCATCGCCTATTGTCAAGTCTTTGACGCCTTGTACCCTGGCAAAGTGAATCTGCAGCAGCTCAACTTCCAGGCACGCTCCGAATCGGAATGCGAGCGCAATTTGCGGATTTTGCGGCGCACGTTCCACATCTTGGATATCAAGAAGGTAAATGGTGCTGGTTTGAGCCTGCGGCCATGTTTGCGGAACGGAAACCAAGCACGACGTGTCACTGACACCTTCATCCGACGCGTTTGTAGGAGGTTCCCATCCGGAAATTGGTACAGGGAGTCTTCCAGGAGCACTTCGAGCTCTTGCACTGGATCCACGACTACGTCCACCGCACGTACCCGGACGCCATCCGCTCATACCACGGCTTTGAGCGGCGGCAGCAGGTACTGGGCCAGTCGCTCTCGCTCTCGCAGATCAACTCGGCCAACACGAATCTTGTGCCCAAGTACTCGGTGCGTATTCACTTCTGGGGTATCCACGATGTTGTGGGTGATTTTCATGGCTAGCACCTGTGGTGGCAATTAACGTGCTTGTGTCCAAGTGCAGAACTCGAGGAAACTGCTGCGTCACGCGTACATTGAGTTACCCAGCGCTCCTGAAGACGGAGACACACAAGCTACCGGCGTTGTGGACACTGAGACTGAAGCGGGGGTTCAAGAAGTAGTTCAAAGCCCCCTGGACGACCCAGACAGCCTCCAGCAGAATGTCTTGGCAGAGATCAACCCGTCACTGGAGTTTGTTCGGTGAGTTTCAGTCGCTACTTGCGCCATTGCAAGCCACAAGACACGCTGCTTACGCGTGTTGCCACTCGTTTGCACGAGCAGGCACTCTTTCCGCAGCACTCTGAAGGCGAAACGCGCCATCGAGAAGCTGGATGAGTGCATGGCGGGTCTCCAATTCGACGGTCCTCCGAACAAGCCTCGGGTCAAGACGAAAAAGACCCCACCTGGCAACTCAAGGGTTCGATTGGATTCGAGGCGTGGCGGCAGTCAGTTAGCCTCAGAGGTCGATCAAGCCGTGATACCCGATCCCATGATGTGCCGATGTCTCTCTGACCTGGTGAGGCTCGCTGGCAGTCGGGAAAAACGTGATACGCAGGCGTAGGTTGGCGGCAACTCGACCACTAATTGCGGCGTATGCACTTTGCTGGCGTTGTTCAAACGTTCAGGTGGAGTGTCTCGAGTCCGAGTTGGCTGGGAGACTCAAAGACTTGGTACGCACTGATTGTCTGGAGGTTCACTTGCTCGTGATAGCAAGTAGACCCAAATGGCACCTTCCAGATCTCACATGCCTGCATATGTCCGTTTGATTCTTTCCCTGGCCGTGGAATGAACAGCAATACTTGGAGAAGATCGTGGAGAAGCTTATGGAGGTCCAGCCAGAATCACTTCCCTCCAACTGCGTCAAGACAAGCACAAGCAGCTCCAGCAGTTAGATCGAGCCCCCTGAAGCACGCGTGCTCTATTCCACTGTCGCTATCAGCACCTCCATCCAAGTGTTCCTTGCGTCGCCCTTTGGATCTCATAAGTCTCTATCTCCTGGGTCGTCTACGCCGTAGCGTCGTGCGGCCCGAGCGCTTGCAACAAGAAATACTCGTCGTCGGGCAGTAGCAGCAGCGTATAGTGGTTGCTGCCGTTCCCCAGATAGCCGTGCTCTCGTCTCCGCGCGAGCGGCACAGACGCCTCGTCCTCCTGTGTGTTCTTGTTCTTGTGTTTGCGTTTGTGGCTCCCTCTGACCGGCTGCTCCCACGAAACGAAGGCGTCCGGGAAGCCCCAGACCATGACGGCAGCCCAGGGCAACTCCCCCTTCTTGACGCTGCGCTGCAGCTTCTCCACGATCCCTGTGCAGAATTCACTGGCCAGCAGTCCACGCCACCGCACGGCCGAAAGCTCCTGCTCGGGCTGACATTCGAAACTCCCCGGGACGCCCGTGAAGGTGGACACATACTCCTCTGGCATCTGACGCTGTAGCAGTTCAGGTAGACGGCAGGCCACCAACCCCAGCCACTCGTAGGCTTCCAGTAGTGATGTCCGCAGCGTGTCGCCGTCGTCACCGTTCTCTGCCCCCTCCACACGCTCCCGAGCGCCCAGTTCAGCATAAAAGGCGTCAAATCTAGGCAGAAAGACGTCCTTGAAGGCACTCGTGTCTGCGTTAAGCTCCACGCGCTTGCGGGGTACCGTGTCGTCGTCGCCAAAGAGGATCGTGCGTGCGGCGCCACGCTCGTTGTAGGCACAGATCAGCATCTCCACGTCTTGCAGTTTGTCGCTCAGTGCGGCGCGTATACGCATAGCCTGTGCGCTTTCACTCCCATTCCTGCCTTCACCTTGTGAGCTGAAGACAGGAGACTTGAGGTCCAGTGAAATGACGTACCGCTGTGCGGACCGCTTGTGAGCACTCTGGCAGGTGCGTGGCACAGCGTGGCCGTACTGCTCGCCCACGAGACCCAGCTTCGCGTACGTGTCGGCGTCCACGAGCAGCAGCAGCTCGCCTGAGGGAAGCAGCATGACCGACTGCGTCGAGTCCACTGCCACGTTCTTGGCGATCATGTAGGTCGCGCCGCCGCCCAGCACGTAGTCTTGGAGGAACGCTGGCGACAGGAACATGGCCACGGAGGCGCGCACCTCATAGTAGAAGCCTGTCTCCCAGCGCAGCGTCTGAGCGGCTGTAGCGCCCGCCGCGCCGGGTAGGCACAGCTCCAGCTGCTGGTTGAGCGCGTGGCCGCGTAGCAGTTCGTCGTGGCGCGACGCGGCGTGACTCCAGCGCGAGTGCCACACCAGCAGACGCGAGGACGGGTGCGTCGAGTCTGCGCCGCGCTGTAATAGCGCGCTGGCGCCCGGCAGCTCTGCGCGCCGCGCACGGGCGCCACGCCGAGGCGTCTTGCCGCCGCTCACCATTCGTCTGTCTCCGCTGCAGGAGCTCCAGCACTTTGAAGGTGTCGACGGAATCGCACTTTACCGAGTGAGGACGGTCGTCCCAACGTTTCGGATCCCCCCGTACAAAATTTGAATCTCCTGTGTCGGAATGACAGGCACAGCATAGCGCGTGCCACTCGCGCTCATGGCGCAGTCATTCCGGTCCGCGCGGACCGTTCCTCCCTCGCGATAGAGAACAAGAAGCCTTGACGCCCAAAAGCAGCATGAGCAGCTCCGCTTCCGGCGAGGAGGTCAATGCGGCCACACCCATGGCCACGGCCACACCCGCGGCCACCACGACGCCCACAGCGGGCGACGAGAGCGCCGTAAGCGGCCACAAGCACGCGCGGGAGGAGCCCGCGGCGGTGGCTGCCCCGGCTTCGTCTTCAGCTCCAACGCAGCAGCAGCAGCAGCAGCCGCAGGTCGTCGCCGCCACCACCGCGGGGCTTTTAGCAGCCGCGAGGAGCGCAGAGCATGGCTCTGAGAACCCCGCTGTGGGTCTCGGCCTGAACGCCGCGTCCGTCGTACGCATGGACGGACTGCCACTGCAGAACAGCAGCGGGTTGCCTCTGGGACGGCGCATGCGCCTCACTCTTGGCCAGAAGCGCGAGGTGGTGGACCTGGCGGCCAGCAAAAAGTTCACGCACCGCGAGCTGGCCGAGAAGTTCCGCGTGGGGCGCACGACCATCACCAACATCTGTCGACAGGAGGACCTCATCCGCACGGAGACGGACTCGGCGGACGCCGCCAAGAAGAAGCGCAAGACCACCAAGTGCACCTACGACCTGCGCGTGCTGGACGAGTGCCTGCACAAGTGGCGCATGGAAGTCAAGGTGAGCAGTCCCGACACCAAGCTCACAGGCACGGTACTGCAGCAGAAGGCCATGGATATCGCCTGCAAGATTCTACGTGAGCCCTACGCCGCGCTGCCCGACAAGGTCTCGCAGGCGCTGGCCAAGTTTACAGCATCCAACGGCTGGCTCGACGGCTATCGCACGCGCTTCGGCTCCTTCAGCAACAAGCAGTTGCACGGCAACGGCGACCAGAGCGTCATCAAGAACGTGGACATCCAGACGCGTCTGCGCGAGTTGCACCACAGTCTCAGTAACGTCGAGCTGCAGGACATTTGGACTGGCAGTGAGTTCGCCGTCATCTACAAGCCGTCGTCACTGGCGCCTCCACCTGTGGGAGCCACCAACGGAGCTAACGGCAATGGCAATGGCAATGGGCGCTACACCGTGTCGCTGTTTGTAAGCGCGGCGGGCGAGAAGTTCGACATGCAGGTCATTGGCGTGGACCGCAATCCCAAGCTCTTAGAGGGGATCGACACGCAGCAGACGTACAACATCCAGTACGGCTACTCCAAGACGGGCTGGCAAGTGGCCCACACCACTGTCAGCATGCTCAAGTCGCTCAACGCGCTGGCTCGTGCTCGCAAACGCACTTTCCGCGTGGTGCTGGACTCAGCCGTGCCGCACGTCAAGGCTGCTATGATCCTGGACTCGCAGGGCGACCAGCGTACGTTCTTCGTGTACGACCACTTGCAGATCTACTTTTTGCCGCCGAATTTCAAGGCGCCACGTTTCCATCCGTGCCACCTGGGCATCATCCAGGCCTTCAAGGCGCGCTTCCGCTGCGAACTGCTCGAAACGCTCTTCTCCAACTTCCGACTGAGTCGCATGGGCCACGACGTACGCAGCTTCCATCCGCGTCGTCACCTGCACACACGCAACGTCTTCCACTGGCTTTACGTGGCGCTACACAGTCTAGACAAGGACCTCATCCAGCGCTGCTGGGTGCACAGCGGACTGCTGCCCACGCAGGCCATCGCGTCGCTCAACATGCGCGCCTTGCTGCCCAATAGCAACAGCAGCGGCAATGGCGTCTCGGTACCCGTTCCCGTCGCTACAACCAGTAGCTCGGCCGGTTCTCGAGCCTCACCACAGTCTGCTGGTCTTGTTAGCGCCAACGCAGACGAACTGCCCAATCCGATGGTGCTGTACGCCGATCTGCAACGCCTTCTGGTGGAGATTTCCCATCTTGAGCCCGAGTTCTTGCCTTGGCTGGGGGTGGGCCACCCGGCCAGCGCCCAAGCGTTCGTGGAGCTGGAGGGCAACGCGTCAGTGACGGACCCAGGCATCGACGAGGTGCAGATCATCCGTGGCGTACTGCAGAAGCACGGCTTCCTGTCCACTAAGAAGCTGGACGCGGCCAGCCACGCCGCGGGACCTTGCGAGACATTGGAGGACGTAGCAGCTGAGCCCTGTCCACGTCATGAGGAGGTGCTGGCGTCCGTACAGATCCTCAAGAAGTACCTGCGGCTCTCACGTGACGACATCCCGACCCGTGTGGACGCGGTGGTGCAGCTCAACGAGATCAAGAAAGCTGTCGATGCTGCGGCCGTGCGTGACGTGTGAGCGACAGACTACAGCCAGACTGGAGTGGAGAAGACGACGTTGTAGAGTGCTTCAGGTATGTACGTGGGTGTGACTGACTGGCTCGAGTTGTCAATCAGGCTGGCGCATCTTTATTGTGGACATCGGGGAGCAAAGGGAAGGAGAACCATGTTCATGCCTCCTCTATCTTGTTGCCCAGCAACTGTGGTGTCCCTGTGGGGTGTTATACTTGTACAAACGGCTTCTCACTAGTGTTACAAGCCACACGACGCTAATACACGGTGCGGAGAGCACAATTGGCAGGCACAGCGCGTTCCTCTTGAGCCTGAGGCGACACTTCCAACTCCAAGGACAAGTCGTCGTCATCCAGAGGCAAGATCACGCGTTCGGCAATGGCTTGCTGCTCCGCTTGACGCTGTCGACGCGCGTAACTCACAAGCGTCCTCAACGCACTGACGAGCCAGTCGCGATGGCTAGAACTCTCCGTCTCCAGATCCAACGTGCGGTCCCGGAAGATCACGGAGAAGGAGCAGCTCTCCAGCTCGGCGCTAGTCCCGTACTTGCGGAAGACGGCCGTCTGACGACCGTCCAACAGCTGTAGTACGTCGGCCAGGTCCACCGCGTCGCTCAGACCACCACGCTTGTGCTGCCATTGCAGCGTGCCACAGCAATTGCAGTGCAGACGCGTGGTGTGGGCGCCACCACGACGCCCGTACTTGAGTAGCGGGAAGAACATGTTGATGGCTTGAACCAGGTACGAACGGTGCTTGCCGCCGAAGCGAAAGGCCAGCTCCACGATCTTCCAGCGTGCACCTTCGATGCTCTCCAGCTCGGCATCTGTGAACAAGTACGTCTTGCGTTTCTTGCGCAGGTGTAGCGTCTCCAGAACCCGCGGGGCCAAGCGTGCAAAGGCGCTCTTCTTACGTTCCCGTGTCTGTAGTCGCGACAGTAGGTGGGGATCAACTGCGTCTTGGGGACTGAGAGGTACTGGCGAGTCTGGAAGCGGCGATAAGACGTCGCCGTGGATGAGATCGTACGCGGTGGGGCACGAGTTCCCTCGTCGCCTCAATGGTTTCGCCTTGACGGCTTTGCGGCGGATGCCGTGGGACGCCGCTAGTGGGTGACGTGCTCGATCGGAATCGTCTTTGAGTTGGAGCACCAGACGACGAACACTTGTCGTAAGTTGATCGTCGCCTGCACAGCTCAGTAAATGCGTACGATGGCGATGCAGGTATTGCGGATCGGGTGCTTGGAGGTCCAGCTCAGGTGGCGGACTGCAGTCGTGGAAGTTGTTGTTGTCCAGCAGGTCGTGCAGGTCGTGGACGCTGTTCACGTCGTCTTCGTCTTCGTCATCATCTTCGTCTTGGTTGGACACGGTGGCGGTGGGGGTAGCGACTGGCAGCCCCGACTCGCTCAGCAAGCTCTCGCTCTTGATGCAGTGCACTAGAGTGCGAACACTGGCAGTGAGGTGGTCTGCGTCAAAGTCCAGCAGTGGCATGTCAGCCTCTCGCGGGCACAGCGCGTCAGCACCATCGTCAGCACCATCGTCGCTCGTCCGGGCCACGTCGTCCTCGTCAGCGTCGAACACGTCGCCATCATAGCGCGTCCGGGATGCCACACGCTCTGCTTCCTCGCGCGTCTCCTGTTGGTTGTTGTCGACCTGGCCTTCCTCCTCTTCGCTCTTGTCTTCCGTCGCGTCGCTGGACGGGGCAAAACCCGCGTGCATAGCGGCAAAGCTGTCCGGGAGCTGCGTTTCCATCCGGGCTCGACGTGCCAGCTCTTCTTGACTCAATGGTCGAGCCAGCGCCGCCGCCGACAGTGGCCGCGCCGAGTAGAAGAGCAATGTGCCAGTGCCGTTGCCGCTGGCGCTCGGGTCCCACATGGTCATGGCCGTGGAGCTCCCCGTCGCCAGCGTCAGGGTGTCGCTACCCGTGGCCTCGTCTTCTTCGCTGTCGTCGTTCTCTGCCTCGTCTCGCTGCGGCGTGCCAATGCTCCAGCGTGCCACACCGCCGCTCTTGCTGCTGGAGCTGTCGGCACTGACGCGGCCATTGGCGCCGTCCTCGGCGTCGCTGCGGTGCAGACTACCGCGCCGTACGATGGCCGATAATTTACCTAGCAGCACAACGCTGGACGAGCGCTCGCGGTCGTGTTCTCGCTCTCGCCGCGCGCCGTTCCACGCCTGCATTCTCCGCCTGCTGCGTCCACCGCGTCTGCGTCTGTGTCTGTGCTTGCGCTGGGTGCTGGCGTTCTGCGTGTGGTGAGCGCGGGGCCAAGCCACCTGGCAGCTGGCGGGGGCGGTGGGGACAGATATAAATACAGCAGGAGCCGTGGTCTGCTGGATCGCAGACAGCCCGCGTCTCCGCTGCACTGCCGCGAGAGAAGCGGGCGGACAGGCCCGGGTGCCGGCTGGCCTCTCGGACGCCTTCCCATGGGCCCGCCTTCCGCCCTCCGACGGCCAGAAGTCCAGCGGTTCAGCGCATGTGGCGAGTTGGCCTCGGGCATGCGGCTGAGGAGCTATTGGTGGCGCCAAGTCGGTGGCGCGAGTGCGTCCGGGGCTGACCAGCGTTGCACCTGGCAGGGACCTGCCACACTTAATGGCTTCAGCAAAGGTGGTCATCAAATGCAGTCCGACCGGATATGCGCGCCACGCAGGGCGCAAGATGGCGCCAAAGCGGCGGGAGACGGGAGGCGTAGCGCATCGGATTCAGCGGGGAATGGCATGCTGCAGGTTCTTGACGGCCTCTGCCGCGGGAAACCGACCTGAAACTTGCAGGCTTGAGCTCCCCCGAAAGGTCTCGGTGCTACTGCCCCATCTTCTGTGCCACCTCGGCCACCTCATGTGCCACCGAATTGCACCGATACCGGATCCGTGTTGTCGTGACTCGCTTGGCCAGAGCCACCAAAGACAGCAGCGCCATGACCCCCATGAGCAGCAAGCAGCAACCGAGCGCGTCCGTGCAGGCGGCCTTCGGGCTCTTCGACGACGACAGCAGCGACGAAGAGCTCGCGCCCGTCCCGCACGAGCTGCTGCACTTGTCTCCGCCCGCCGCGCCCTCCTCTGTGGCCCAAGAGCCCGCGTCCAACCAGTCCACAGCGACCACATGTAGTCTGTACGCACCTTGGGACGACGTCAAGCCGCTGGCCGTCGGGCCCGTGAAGCTCGTGACAGACTGCGCGGACGTCGGCGGATCCCGTGGCTACGTAGCCGCGCGGGATCTGGCGCCAGGCACGCAGGTGCTGGTGGAGCGCGTGTACGTGCCTTGGCCCAGCGACGTGGAGCAATCCGACCCGAGCTTCTTCCTGGCCACCATGGCTTCTGTACTCTCACGACCAGACTACGCCGACGTGATGGCGCATTTAAGCCATCTCTTCCCCGAGCAGTTAAGCGAGCTGCCTGCGCACGTACTAGCCGCAGGGCGAGACAAGTACGGCCCGCAAGTGGACGAGCTGCGCGCCGCCTTCCCCGCCCTGGCGCTCTCGCACGACGCCGTGCTGCAAAACGTGCTGGCCATGCAATGCAATGCCTTCGACAGCGGCGTCTTCCTCTACAACGCCATGTTCAACCACGACTGCAACCCCAACTGCGTCAAGTTCACGCCTCAAGACGTCCCGGACGCCACCGCAGGCGTCTCCGAGGTGCGCGTGGCTCGAGCCATCCGCCAGGGCGAGCCCCTCACCATCTCGTACCTCTACCCACGTGAACAGAGTCGCGAGAACCGCCAGCGGAACTTGCAGGAGCAGTTCGGCTTCACGTGCAACTGCTCGCTATGCGTACGTGGAGACAGTCTCTTGACACCGCCTACCGCCCACGACCAAGATGATATGAAACCCTTGATGCCAGAACTGGAGAAGGTGCTGGTGGGCGCTGAGGAGCTCCTCAAGACGGACGAGACGCAGGCGGCTGCAGCGCTGGCCGTGGCGCTCGAGACGCTCTCGGACGCGCTGGAGGTAGCGGCGCACGACCACTTGGTCTTCATGCGCATCCACAAGCTGGTGGCCGACTCGTGCGACTTGCTACTGCGTGCCAACCCTAAGCAGGATGTACGGGAGTACGCCATCCTCTTCCTACGCAGCAGTTACGAGCTGCTGGAGCTGCAGCGCACGTATCTCAACCCGGAGCACATCGATCTAGCACGTACACTCAACGACGTGAGTCAGGGCATCCAACTGCTGCTCTCGTACGACCCCAAGGTGCTACTGGAGGAGTTCCCCGAGTGGAAAGACTTCCGACAGGCCTCCATGGTGGAGAATGAGTATCGGCAGGAGTATCAGCGACTCAAGAGCATGTACGAATAGCGGGGAGGAGAGGAGGACGACTGGAGACACGGAGAGGCACTTGATAGACATCCCAAAGACGCTTCATCTTGTTCGTGGTCTCGGAGCTTGTATCTGGCTGGACTTGGCGTGGTCGCTAGCAGTTGACTTGCGATGGCTCTGCTGATTGCAGCGTGGAGCTGGAAACGTGGGTGCTGCGTTGTTCAGCGCCCGAGTGTCGGCTTACAACTTACAGACGCAGCTTGTTCATCTCGACGTTCAGCGCCGCCAGTTTCCACAGCACCACGCGGCCGTCAAGCGCTGTTGCAAGTGGCAGGGCGGGGTACAAGGGTTAAATCCACAAGAGAAAGTTTCGGTGCAGGGCAGTTTCAAGGATGCGTACCTGAGGTGGAGAACTCCGAGACGCCGCCAGAAGCAGAACTCGTGTAGGCCTGGATGTCCGTGATGGTGCTCTGGTGCTTCCTGTTGAGGCAGAACCAGCAAAGCGGGGTCTTAGCACGAAAGTGCAATGCAACAGGCAGTGGCAGGACCTGCAAGACAAGGCAAGAGTGACTTACATCCAGAGCAGCCCCTTGTCGTGCATGGTGGCGTCCGAGGACTGGCCGCGAGTCACTTTGCTCTCGAACAGACTGCGAGCTGGGGTTCAGCGTCCATACAGCGAAAATCACACAGAACCGTCAGTGCTCGTCGTGACACACGGATGTACTTGCATCCAGTAACGAGCGACTCCTACCAGCGCTAAAGCTGCCCGAGTTGCGCTTCACGGCGCTCTCCGTCGGCTTCTTGTCCACAAACTCTAGGAATGACCTGTCGCCATGCAAACCACCACATCAAACACCGTTTGTCAGTACAGCACAACCTGCGTGATCCGCAGTGACAGCAAGGACGTACCAGAAGTTGTTGCCGTCCTCAGCGAAGAGCATCGGGTTGAAGTCGTAGCCCACGCCCACCAGCGATGAGTTCGAGAGGAACTTGATGCGCATGAGCGGCAGGTACTTGAACCGGATCGACTGGGATCCCGCCACCACCAGTCCACAGATAGCAAGCCGCTTAGTACTCTCACACCGCCCACGAGCGCCACCAAATCACAACAAGACCTACCTGGATCGTCGGATACTCCCCCGGGGCGCCAAAGTGGACCATGTGGATGGAAGATCCCTGTCCGGCAAAGGCGAGACGGTCACCCTTGGGGGACCAAGCCACGGCGTTCACCCAGGCGCTGGCGTTGTCGAACTCGGCCATGGGCTCACCGAACGGCGCCAGATCCGGGAAGGGCCCAGCGTCAGGCGCGCCGTCCACGTCACTGACATGTGCCGAGAAGACGCGGCATTTGAGGTCCGTGCTGCCCGTCACCAGCAGCTGGCTGTTCGGGTGCCAGTCCAAGTCCGTCACCCTGTGCATCACATCACGAGCATCCTTGTTAGCGAGCCTAAGGTGAAGGACTTGCAGCACATGTACCGCTGGTGAAGGGAGAAAGAAGGTGTGGGGATTAGCAAGCGAGACGTACGTGGACTTGTGCTTCTTGATGATCTTGCTGACCCACCAGTTCTCCGACGCCTGGTAGTAGCACACGGACACACACTTGGCGCCGCTACTCACCGCGAACTTGGTACCTGTAGCGCAACCGAGTCGCAACATGCATGTCAGTCTCTGTCACAAGCGGTTTCCCTGGTGGTGACCATCGATTAGCACCGCAATACACTGGGGGGATGTGGCTGAACGTACCATCCGGACTCCACTTGACGTTGGTGGCAGCACGGGTAATGCGCAGCACCACGAGCGAGGGCTTCCACTGGCGCACGGCAGCTTCGTATTTCCACACAAAGGCACTGCGGTCGTGCGAGCAGGACACGAGCTGGTCGTGCACGCGAGACCAGTCCAGTCCGGTCACCAGCATATCGTGCTGCAGGCGCCAGAAGATTGCATCCGTCACCCAGTTAGATCCCCTGTAGCGCAAAATGCCCCCCTTCTCCTCGTAGACAAGCGTACCTCGGTGAGCACGGCCTCCTTGCGCCATTTGGAGGCGTCCGGCTGCTGGCAGCCCGAGTAGATCCAGATCTCGTTCGAGTTGGGGCAGACGGCCAGCTTGGAGCGGTCCTTGTTCCAAGCGTGGCAGGAGATGCCGTTGTCCGACAGTTGCCAGAGACTCGCGTCGGCACTGGCACTCATGGCTGCTGTCTTGGCTGCTGTCTTTCTCGTGGATGCAGTGGTGGTGGCGGCGGCTGGCAGGCAGGTCGCTAGGCGCTAGACGCTTCGACGCACTGGAGCTTGAGCTCGACGCTTTCCTCTTCTCGCTTCTTCCCCCTCTTTGATGCTGAAGCTGCTGCGCGACATGCGGGCGGGCTTCTCTCTTTACAAGAGCGGGCGTCTCTCTGTACAAGAGCGCCTTCAACCTCGCAACCGCGCCCTCACAATACCATGATGCCACCAGTATGCGATATCAAAGGGTCTTCGCCACTCACAGTTGCGCATTCGAGCCGAGCCACACTGAACGGCTCGTGACAGCAGCATATCCAGATAAACAGGTGCTAGCGTGTGATTGGCGCGAGGTTTTGAGGTTTTACCGGCCGTTCAAACCCTCCCATCAGCTTTGGCGCTCACGCATTCACCCACGCATCGGATTGACCACCAGCGAAGTCGGGGAAGAGCTCCGAGCCCGCAGCGACTCCGCAGACGCAGCATGGCGGCGACGGAGGGCGCACAGCCCGTGCTAGGCAGACCGTACGCGGAAGAGCTGTTGCTGGAGGCTTATGACATGGAGGTAGGGCACCATAAGGCGCAGGGCGTGCCTCAGCAGCGCGTGCTGCGACGGAATCTAACTGGCTGGCATTGCAGTGGCAGGCGATTGAGCTGCGGCGCCAGCGGCTGCACAAGACCTGGCTGCAGCTCCTGCACAACGAGCGCTTCGAGCACGAGGAGCTGCGCTTCCGGTACGCTCAGCGGCGGCTCCGACGCCAGGAGCGCGAGCGTGCTGAGGCCAAAGCGCGCCGGAAGGCGGAACACGAGCGCGCCGAAGCTGAGGCGATGAAGCAGGCAGAGCGTGAGCGCGCCGAAGCCAAAGCCGAAGCCGAAGCCCGCAGACAGGAGGAGCGTGAGCAAGCTGAGGCCGAGGCCAGAGCCCGGAAGAAGGTGGAGCGCGAGAACGCCAAGGCGCGCAAGCAGGCGGAGGACGAAGCCAAGGAGAAAGCCAAGAAGACCAAGAAGGGTAAGCGGGCTCAAACCACTGCGAACAGGAAGAAAACGGACGAGGAGGAGACCGCAGGGCTCCCCAAGAAGCAGAAGACACAGCCGAAAGCCAAGGGCCGAGCTAGCAAGCCGCAGACGAAGGCACCCAAGCGGATCTCGCCCGTGAACGTCCCGCCAGAGTCGTTGCCAGCGGTGGACACGGACGCCGAGTCGGTCGAGTCGGCGGTGGAATACCCAGCTGAGCTGGATGGATACAATAGTCCTCCGCCGGAGCTGGCAGCAGATGACCTGCTGAACATGCTATCGCAGGACAGAGGCAGCGACTCGGATCTGGATGACGAGCCATCCATGGCCAGCCTCATCCTCCCTGTGGCGCGAGATTCGCCCAAGAAGCCGTTGGCCAAGAAGAAGAAGAAGGCAACGCCGCAGAAGCGCTGGGCCAGGAAGCACGACGGCCCGCCGCTAGACTTTAACTTTACGAACGTAGAGGCCAAGCGCTTGAAGGCGATGGAGGAGGGCGCCGAGCAAGACGAAGACGAGAGCGAGGGCGATCCAGAGCCGTCTCCGGGTCCTAAGAAGGCATTAAAGCGCAGAAAAGACGTGGCGAAAGAGCGCCGAGAAGCGCTGAGTGCCAAGACCAAAACTGCGGCTGTTCCTGCGCGTACAGCGGGGAAGAAGCAACCGGCTGCAGAGGTGCCGACGGAGGAAGAGACTGCGGTGGCTCCCACGACAAAGCGGAAGAAACCTGTGACTGCCAAGTCAGCGGAAGCTGCCAAAGACAAGCGCACCACCAAGCTGGACAAGATGACGGGCATCAAGCAGGCGCTAGCGAACGCCGAGATGCTCACGCGGATCTCCAAGATGCAAGACGTGAGCACGCCCAAGGTGCCGTCTAAGCGCGCCAAGAAGTCAAGCGCAAACACCACGAGGCAGACGCTGGCCGCTAAGCGCGCCGAGTTCCGAGAGGCCATTGGGCAAGCTCCAGCAGAGCTGCAGGAAACCCCACCAGATCATCCCAGGAAGGAGTCGAACGCCAGTATCAACAGCATCCAGAGCGGGGATCTACCCAGCGACGCGTCCGAGGACAGTCCAGCGACACAGCGTGCATACACGCGGAAGCGTGTGCGAGAAGCACCGGACCAGGGCACCGCCACACCCGCCAAGAAGCTGCAGTTCCACGAGATCACGCGGCGTCTGGCCAAGTCACCCATGCCACGCTTTTTACGTACGCCCACTCCTCGCATCGCGCGGTCTCCCATGATCCCGTCTGCTCTTACGACACCTCAGCGTCGAGCGTCACCTGCTCCGCTGAGCCGTGGCATGTCTGAAGCCCCTGTGGTCGTGGCTGGCACGCCGCTGACCAAGGCGGCAGCTGTGGATTACGCGTCTCGACGGATGACGTCCAGGCCTGCGAGTGCGAAGAAGAAACCCGTGAAGATGGCCAACAGATTTGGCATCCCAAAGAGCGGAGGTGGCAGTGCGATGGCCTCGAGTGGCGGCGGGTTCTCCATGTTTGATGCTTTTGTCAACAGCGGCGGCAGCAACGCCATCCCTCGACTCAAGACGGCCACCAAGGCTCAGCCAGCCTCTCCCACAGTGTAGACTACGGAGTCCAGTCAATGGAGTCTATTGAGTTCGTCCGGGTTGTCTCACTTCGCTTGCCATGTCCATCCAGGCCTCAAATGTCTACCAGTGTCTACATGCGACCAATCGTCCAGGTTCTGGTCGTGGGAGAAGTCGACCGAATGAGCCGAACTGGGCGCTGTAGTGGTCGCTTCACCATACGAACTTCTCGTCTAGTCCTGAGTCTCGAGGTGGAGCTGGTTGAGCACGTCCACAGACTGCACGAAGTGGTCGGGCACGTGCTCCGGCTTGTCGATGCTACTGAGCTCCGACTCGAGCGTGATGCCCGTGAGTACCAGCAGCGTCTGCAGACCGCCCAGGTTGCCGAACTCAATGTCCGTCGACAGCCGGTCGCCCACCTACACCAACAACCAGAGCACAAGACGCAAAGCAAGATGGCATACTAGGTCGTGAGCACACCGAGCAGCAGCCAATATCCACGTAGCCGGGTGGAGAACTGCCGCCAGCGTACCATGCACGTGCGCGCCGGATCCAGGTTGTACGTGTGCAGGATGGTCTTGACCAGGTCCTGCGACGGCTTGCCGCAGATGGCCTCAGGGGGACTGCAAGGCACAAGAGCATCAGCACCATTACCTGTCATCGTAACCCACAGCCAGCGAGGAGTACAAGCGTATACAGCAGCGGACGTACTGGCCGATGGCGCACTCGAGCATCTTGACCATGGAGCCGCCACCCGGGATGATGGCACCTTCCGTGGGGAACGTCGAGTCCCTAGGCGTAGTTCAATGCAAGCGACAGGTGAGAACAACGTCCTCCTCTCGCTAGAACAGACGACTGACTGGAGTTGCAGCTTGAAACAGTGTAGACTCACGGGTTCGTGCCGATGAAGCGACAGCCAGGGATCTGGCGCACGCAGGCCGTGGCGTAGGCCATCTTGTAGTACGAGATGTCTCTGTCCAGCCCCACGACCACAGCGCGGATGTCCTCGTCGATGGTAAAGGGGTTCGGAAGGCCCTTCACTTGGCTGTGCTCCAGTCCGATGGCTTCGTAGCCCTCCTTCTCGAGCTCCTTGCCCAGCCCTGCCTCACCCACGAAGTACACCTTGCCTTCGATCTTCTGGTCCTTCATGTACTTGACCGTGGCCCACGCCGAGCTGCGAGTTGTGGAGTGTCAAGTACCAGATACTACGCGTCAGTAAAGTGTATCGAGATGCATGTGCATGTACAGCCAAATGCTAGAAAGAGGCGGGATGCCAGCACTCACGTCACAATGTCCTCCTCCACGGCCGCAATGCCCTGCGAGGCTGCAGCAAGCGAGTTGCATAGCCATGAACAGAGTTATCAGTCGTGAGTATCGTCCCGTAGTGGCCAGGCAATGCAGGCAGGAGCAGGAGGATGAAGCCGCGAGTAGATGGACGTACCGAGCTTCTTGACGTACGTGTCACGGCTCTTGGTGGCGTTGTTGGTCTACAACAGGGGGGAAAGAACGCCAGAAGCACGCAGCAAGCCCAGATCGCAACGCAAGGCCACAACAAGCCCAGTCAGCGACCTGCACGCCTCGCAAGTAGCGTTCGCTTCGGCCAAACGCACCACAAAGACCACGCGCTTGTTGAGCGAGCGCAGCAGCTCGATCATCTTGGCCGCGCCCTCGATCTTGGAGTCTCCGCGCCACAGCACTAGTCCAGTACAACGCAAGTGCCATTGCCAGCACCATTGCCACGACCACAGCCAAGAGCGAGCAAGTGAGCTGTCTGCATGGCCAGCATCTCAGCAAGATGTGCTGGCGACCAGCGTACGGTACCTCCGTCGCAGTCGAAGAGGAAGGCGTCCAGGCCCTGGATCCACGTCTTCCAGCCGTCGCGCGTCAGGCGCTTGGGGATCTGCGTCGCTGTCGTCGCCATGGTGCTCTGCTTGCTCTCCTCTTGGACTCGGACTCGGAGCTGCGCTTTGGGGAATGCTGCAGGAACGCAGGCGGTCGGGGGGACACGGCGGCGAGGCAGTTGCGGCTACCGCCACACTCTGGGAAGTACACGCATGGCGCTCTTTGGTAGAGATTCAATCACCACTTACAAATGATAGCATAACAGACTGTGGCGATAGCGATGCTGCTTGGTAGGTAAGCACACGTCGACCAGGTGACGCTTGCTTGTCAGACATGTCGCAGGCGACAACCTCTCCTGCCATGAGATACCAAAGCAAGCCTCCGTCACCAGGTATGCCAGGCCGAGGCCTGCAACAAGCTGGCTCAGCTCAGGGACAAGTGCGTGGCCCGTGGTGGTAATGGCGCAAGTGCTCCTGGGGTGACTGTGCTCGCTTGGCGAGAAGTGGTGGCGTCTGCATTCGGCATGGCGGAGGCTCGGACTGCAGTGTCAGGTGTTGCGCTCTCAAGGCTCAGTCGCGCAGGCTGTGCAAAGTGTACGGCGGTGGTTCTCGTTGCCAGTTCCCTGGCTGTGAGGAGGCTCCCGTGTCGAATGGGCTCTGCAGTCGTGGTGGTGGTGGTGGACGGCGCTGTGCCGAACCCGGATGCATCAAACGTGCACGTGTGCATGGCTATTGCGCCTCACCCTGGACAAAGCAAAAGACACAAACGACAGCAGCAGACGCCAGCGCGAGCGAAGCGGCCGCGGCCGTGGAAAAAGCTGAAGCGGTTGTTGCACGCGCAAGAACGCTCAACAACAACACGGCTAGGGCCACCGAGCCATCTACAGAAACGAACCCGCGCCAACTGCACAACACCTGACACTGCAGTCCGAGCCTCCGCCATGCCGAATGCAGACGCCACCACTTCTCGCCAAGCGAGCACAGTCACCCCAGGAGCACTTGCGCCATTACCACCACGGGTCACGCACTTGTCCCTGAGCTGAGCCAGCTTGTTGCAGGCCTCGGCCTGGCATACCTGGTGACGGAGGCTTGCTTTGGTATCTCATGGCAAGTTTGGAATATTCCGAGGCGGCCAAATGACCGCCATGCCGTCTACCAGGCCAAGCCATCCGAACGCAAATGCAGAAGCAAAGCTCAGGAGCTGCTGCTCTATTTGCTGCACCACGCAGTCGCCGCCTCTCTCCTGTTACTGCCGCTGCTCTACTGCACGGGGTCCCAGCTCCCATACTGCTGCAGCCGCGCGTCGATGCGCGCCACAGTCTCCGCGTCAAAGCCATCGACTCCTTGGGCGTCCAAGACGGCCAACTCCTTCGTGGTGAGGTACACAACGTTATCCGGCCGCAACGGCTTCTCCTTGCGCCAACGCGCCAGGTACATGCGGTCCCGACCGCCATTACGCGCTCCACTCACGGGGCTGCGACCGCGCCAGACCTCCTGGTAGAGGAACTCGATCTCGTCCTTCTCCAGCTCCATGCGATGGCCCTCCTGGAACAGCACGTGCTGGCGCTGCTGTAGCTTCTGGTAGAGCTTGTTGCGCTGGTCGCGAGAGAGTCTCGCAATGCCTTCAGGCGTGAATTTCTGGCCAGCCAAGTCGCACAACACGTAGGCCGCCATGGACTGGCCGAAGAGCGCCGGCATGGTGCCCAGAACGGGGATCACGCGCAGTCGGAAGTTCTCCACGTTGCCAAAGTCCTCTGGGTTCTCAGCTTGCTCGGCCTCCAGCGGTAGCAACTTGCACACGCTCTTCTCGCTCGAGAAAACGGTCGTAATGCTTTCGGACGAGATGTTCTTCTTCTTGAGGAAGTACCGGATCTTGGTGGCCAGTGGGTCGCGCACAGTGTCCTTGAGCGAACCGATCTGCAGCCGCGTCGGGTCCGCTTTGGCCCCAGCGCCCGTAGCAGTGATCACCTTGAGGTTCTTGACCGTCACGGCTTCCAGCAGCGACAGTTTCGTGCCCACGTCGTCGATACAGTCCAGTACGTACGTCGGGTTGCCAGCCAGTAGCTCCTCGGCACTGTCAGCATTGAACATGGCAGCCACAGCCTCCACTTCGCACTGCGGGACAATCTCTCGCAGATGGCGCTTCATGGCCGCCACCTTGGACAGCCCCACATCAGCGCGCGTGGCCACCGCGTGGCGGTTCAGCGATGACAGCGTCACATTATCAAAGTCCACGAGTCGCAGTTTGCCCACGCCCGAGCGCGCCAGCATGTGCGCGGCGTGCGAACCCACGCCACCCAGCCCGATGACGATCACAAAGGCGTCCTGCACAGCCGCGAAGCCTTCCTCGCCGAAGAAGGATGCGATGCGCGACATCTGCTCCTTCAGCAGCTCCTGCTCCACGGCGTCCGAACCGAGCGACTTGGGCGTGTCCTGCTGAGCGCCACGCACCACACCCGCAGCACCAGCACGCCTCTGCGGCTTGGCGAGCGTCTGGTACGCGAGCTGCGCCACGAGCGCGGCCGCCACGCCCACGCCAAAAGCCGCCGCGAGCTGTCCGCGCGAGCCTCCTGCCGTCGTCGCCATCGCCTTGACCATCGGCAGTCGTTTGTTGTCTGATGGCCACCAGGAAACCTCGCGAACCCAAAACAACAATGGCAAATTTGAATGCTGCCTTTGTCATATTATAACTGATACGCTCAGTCGGAAACGTGAATCCAGTTGGCTTTGAAAAGTGCCTGCCACATTTGATAGTGACGCGATCGCGAATCGACTTTGTCAACCAGAGTCAAGAGAATTGCATGTTTACGCAAACCAACCAGTACAATTTTGGGGACTCCACCCACTCTGAATCTGAACTCAAACGTCGTGTAGCCATGTAGCTCTACATGTAGCCATGTGCAGCTATCCCCTCGCTCCTTTCTGGACGTTGCCGGATTCCAGTCTTTCCAGACAAGCAGCCCGAACTCCAATTTGTAACCTAGTGAAGATCGCCGCGCACATCTCTTTAGATGGCCTTGGCCAACACGCTCTCGACAAACGCCGCGACAGTGGCGGCGCTGGGGTCCGCGTCGCCAACTTCCGCGAGCGCCACCGCCGCCTTCATGTGCTTGCGCGCCGACTTGAGATTCTTCTTCTTGCCGTGGATCAATGCGAGTCGTAGGTTCGCCAGGAAGCAAGCGCTCGTGTCGCTGCTGGTCGCAAGCGCCGTCGTGGTGCTGCTCTCGTCGTCGTTGGACTCCGAGGCGTCTGCAGCCTTGGAGGACGACGTGAGCGACGTCACGAGCCGCCACACCTGGATCGCGGCGTCCAGACGCTCCAGTTCCTCGTAAACTCCCCCCAGTTCGCTTAGAATGGGTACAAGTCTGTCGGAACTAGTCGAGTCGCTGGCTGACACGGAGGCGATCACGTTCACGTACTTCTCCACGGCCTCGTCCGGGTTGGAGAGCATCAGCACTCGCGCCTCCAGCAGCTCGCTGTCTGCCGAGCGTTGTCCCCAGGCCCGAATCCGTACCAGTGAACGCATGGCGTAGTCCTGTGACTTCTCTTGCTCGCCAAGTCCCGCGTAGCAGTAGCCCATGAACAGTTCTAGCTGAGCGGCATCGAACGCTGCGCCTGCCGTGGCTTCAGCCAGTGCCAGTCCTGATTCTAGCAGTCGCGTGAGCTGACGGAGCACCTCTGAATGAGCCTTGGCGTCCTCTTCCAAGTAGACACGCTTCAGCACGCTTGCACCGGCCAAGACGTACGCGCGAGGGCTCCACGGCTGCATTCGCACGAGCTTCTGCGCGTCCAGCGGTAGTTTCTGCGTGGATTCAGCAGGTCCAGCCTTGAGCAGACTCACGAGTGCGTCCAGGAAGCTTCGATCTGCTGTGTTCTCTCCAGTCGCAACCTCGCTACGTGAGCCAGAACGCAAGAAGCTGTTGACGCAGTTGGACACTTGGAGACGCTGGGAATCAATGCTCACGAGCGCCAGACGCGTCCACGCTGCGCTGGAGTTGAACTGCGGGTCATCGCTCGTCTGTGCTGCGAGTTGTAGGCGCTCGAGACAGGCGTCTTCATCGCCCACGAGTCGCTCATGGAGCTCAACGAGTCGCAGGTCCAGAGCGTGTTCACGACTGGTAACAGCGACTGGAACCTCGGAGAAGCTGTTCGCCGATACGAAGCGCGTCTTGCAGGCCATGGCTACGGCTGTTGCCTTGTCACCGCACTTGTCCTGCACAAGACTCGCAATTGAGAGCCCCACCAGGGCCACCACTTGGTTCTCAACAGGCTGCAGGTCTTCCTCACTCTGCTGCAGGAGCTTCGTCATGAGATCCAGCGCTGCGTCCTCCTTCGACTGGTGGTAGAGTAGTTGGATCTGTAGAACACTGCGTAACACGGGAGACACGTCTGTCGTCTGCTCTAGAAGCATCGAGAGCTTCTGCGATAGTGCAGCAGTGTCCGTACTGTGCCGCTCGCTGGACAAGACGCCGATCTCTGCCACGAGCGTGTTCCACTCCAAGCCTCTATGCGCAAGTGCTGCACCCGTCACTGCGGTCGGAGAGATAGCGTGGGTATAGGACGTCAGAGCTTCCGAGTACAGACCCAGTCGGTGCTGCGCTACACCCAGAGCGTGCCAGGCGCGAGCGTTGAACGGGTCTCGCTCCAGGTACTTCTTGAGGTAGAAGGCCATCTGCTCGCTGCTGTGCTCCGGCGCTTGGGTCACTGCCGCTCCAACACTGTCTTCGAACTCGAGTAGAGCCATGGTGAGACCCAGTAGAGCGTCCAGGTCCAGCCCAACCTCCAGTGCGCAATCGAACGCCTCGATGGTCTTCGTCTGCTGCATCGACGAGTCGGTCGCTTGTCGTCGAGCCAGCATCGCGTAGCCGTTCCACATGGACGGGTTGTCTGGGTTCATGCTCTGCAGCTGGAGAAAGGCTTTCTGCGCCAGCAACGCTGCTCCCGGCGCCGCATCCGCCTGTGAGAGGTAGAACATGCCCAGGTTGGCCCAGGTGGCGTCGCTGCTGCTGCCAGTCTGTACCGCTCGCGCCCACGCGAACTGCTTCACCAGTACATTGTCGTGCACCAGTGCCAGACCGTTCCAAGCCGCAGCACAGCCTGGATCCTGCTCCAGCGCCAGTTTGAAGTTTGTTGCTGCCTTGGTTCTCAAGTCCACCACTTGCCCATGCACCACAGCGTCTTCCTCGTTGGCGGCATTGCTCACTCGAGCGTTGAAAGCTTGCAGTGGGATGCCGTGCGAGTTGCTTACCGCTTGGGCTTCGTACCAGTACCCCAATCCGATATCGTAGTACATCTCTGCAGTAACGGTGTCGCTGTAGGCATCAGCATTCTCACCCTGCTTCTGGAGCTTTTTGGCCAGCAAGACGACCGCCTCGTAAGCCTTCCGGCCTTCGGAGATGAAAGCGACCCACGTCTTCCCTTCGCTCGAGCCAAAGTCCCCTGGTGAGAGGTAAAAGGCAAAACAATGGACGTCGCCGATCAGCTTGCAAGCCTCCAGCGACCCGGAGAGCGACGACGAAGACGGCAGACCCTTGAGAATCTCCGATGCTCGCTTAAGATTCGCTGCAGCTCGACCGTAAAGTCCCTCGGCGCACAGGGACTTGGCTTGCTGGAAGAGCAGATCGGCGTAGATCATAGACGCCACCGTCACATCAGGCGCATCACCAGCATCATTAGACCCTGATGAACCTACCACGAGCGGCTCGATCCGCTCCATTGCGTCGTCAAAGAGCCGTAAAGTTCCTTCGATCCGTGTCAGCTCGCAGCGCACGCACCAACTGTTCTCCCCCAGTTCGATAGCCTTCAGATACGACTTCTGAGCCGACACTTGCTTGCCAAAGCTGCGGTAGACGTGTGCCAGGATGACCCAGTAGCGCGCGTTCAGCGGGTCGTTGCGGAGCACGAGGTGCATTTTCCCCACCGCCAGTTCGTCGTCTTGCTCCACGAGGTGCTGAGCCAAGCGCAGCAGAGCCCAGGTGGGAGCGGTTTCCGAGTCGCGCGTGGCACTTTCCCACAGCTTGACGTTCAGCTCCTGTTTGTTCTGCTGGTCGTAGAGATCACAGAGCGCTGTGCCTGCTAGTTCATTCGTCGGAGAGAGCGAGAGTGCCTTCAAGAAGCACTTTTCGGCCCGCAAAACGTCGCTCGCCACGCTCTGGTACCACCTGCCGAGCCACGCGAAGATCTCCGCGTCGGTTGGCGTGAGCTTGGCCGCCTGCAGCAGATGTCCAAAGCACCGTGTCTTGTCCTGCTGGTACGCGCCGCCCAAGTGCCAGTACACGATGGCCAACCTCTTGAGCGATCTACCTCTCACGACGGTATCCGTGACAGGAATCATTGGCACGTTCTTCTCCAGCAGTGCTTGCGCGTCCTGCAACTCCCCACTTTCAAACAAAAGCCAACCGCGTGTACACGAAAGCGCAGCGGCCAGACCTTCGTCTTCCACGCTAGTTACGGGGAAAAGGTCCAGGGCTTCGAGTGCTTCTTGAATTTGCTTCCTGGGTGCAAGCAGCTCCGCTGCCGCCAGTGCCGCTTGAACACCAAGCACGGTGTCTCCACTCTGCATAACACTGCGATACCCCTCCAGAGCCTTCTTGATATCACTCGAGTATTCATGGGCGGTAGCAGCCAGGAACTGCACCTTCGCCTCCGAGTACCTGCGTATTACATACCAACAACAGTGGAGAAAGTGTTGTAAGAAACTGATACAACGCGAGCATTACCCAGAAGAGGAACACACGTAATCAAACAACGTACAGGGATGGCAACGGACTCTTGCAACCGAGTGCTTGAGCCTTGTCTGCCACTGTCTTCCTGGCGAGGGCCAGGCGCTGCAGACAGCCTTCAATGTCACACGCTGCAAGTGCCAGAGCCGCTAGTTCAACTTGCGTCCGGATACACAATGCGCTCTCGTGGAACGAAGACGACGAGCAGCTCGCGAGCGCTTCGGTAAAGTGTTCCTGGGCCTTGTAAAATATCCACACAACACGAGAGAAGATATCTTGAGTCACATGGCAATACCTGGCAAGAAAAAGCGAAGCACAATACCGCACCTGAGCGTTCTCCTTGCGCTCAAGACACTCCACAGCTTGGAAGACGTGGACCATAGGGCTCTTCGGATGGGAAGCAGCCAGTGTAGTGGCTATCTCCCGGGCCTTTTCCATGTCAATAGCTGTCACACAAGTCACAACACGTCAGTACTACAGGCATACCAGTTCACCATGCTTTCTCTACCCATCTATAAGACGTGCTGTGCCAGAGTTTGAGACTTTGAGGCCACGTACGACTGTCTTGGTCTTCAGAGCGCAGTAAGAGGAACTCTGCCGGGATCTTTGCGGCCGGGAACCAGCTAATGATCGAGAGTGCCAAGGCGTCAAGCGTCTCGAGTAGCTCTGCCTTCTTCTTCGACGTCTTCAGTTCATCGAGATGCAAGCGCATAAAGAACGCGATCGCGCTGTCCATTCGCGAGCGGGTAGCACTGCTTGTGACTTCACAAGACCAATCGCAACGCGATGCAGCAGCAAAGAACTGGCTGGAGATGGCAGCCATGGAATAGGTCCCTGAACACTCCGACAGCGTGAAACCCGGTCGCTAGTGCCACAGAAGAGTCAGTATTGACCGCCACAACGATCTAGTCAACAAACGAATAAGCGTACTGCAAATGCTGATCGTAACACACCTGTAAGAGGTCCACCAGATCCAACCAGATGGCTAGCGGCGACGGCAGTTCGTCGTTTGGCGTTGCCTCCAGGGAGAGGTGAGCCATATCCCCTTGCGATTCGCCTACTAGCGAGTACCATGCGTCAAACGCCTGCAGTAAAAGAGTCAACAGTCCAAAGCGTAGAGTTGGACGTTAGTCTAGTGAAGATGGAGGTAGAACCACAAACGGAGCATCGACCGAAGAAGTCGTACTTTCGGTAGAAGCTTGAGCTCCATGGACGTCGTAGCGATCTCCGCAACCCACTTCTGACAAGCCTTGAACTTCTTCGTCCTAGATGTAGGCAGGTATGAATACCAGGCTGGAATCAGCTGCACTAGTTCACTTGATAGTGGAAGTACGGAACGAACAACAGGGCTAGTAATGCGGTGCGGACCTCTGGAAAATGGGAACGAGTTTCTCCAGTGGCTCCAGCTTGCTCTTCAGATCGCCACGTGCTTCAAACAGGTCGACCAGGTTCTGTAGAGCACCAGGTAAAGCACGGCACGCCACAAAACCGACGTATTAGCTTTCTGCACACTGACCGATACATGCAAACCGCCCGATTGCAAGCGATATCCAACCTTCCAGGGCGCCGGCAGGTCGGGTTTGAGCTCGGCGGCGCGGCGATAAGCATCCTCACAGTCTTCCCACTACCGCCATTACAGTGACATCACGGAAAGCGTTAGCAAAGCTCTTACAAGAGCTCGGGGCGAACAGGAGACGACGATCGAGCTTGCTTGCTTGGGGGCTACGACAAACCTCTTTCAGCTGGAAGCTGGCTAGCCCGACGCACATGAAGGCCTGGAAGTTGTTAGGGTCGAACTGCGTGACCCGGCGGCTGGCGTCCGCCGCCTCCTGGAAGCGCTCGGCCTTCAGGGCCGCCGCCGCGTCCGCCAGCATCTGCCGCAGCATGGTGGCCGACATGTTGGCTTGGCTCTCGCTGCTTCTTGGCTGGTTTGACCGTGGGGGAGCTCCCCGCGATGATTCCGCCAGACAATTGGCCGAAATAGATCAGTGAACGCTTTGCCATTGGCCAATAACGTCTCCTCCGATCGCAAACTCTTCGCCTATGCCCCCCGCGATTGGTCGATTGGCCGAGACCAGCACCCGCAAGCCTTCAAGTTGCCGCGCATTGGCTGGAATCTCGAAGCTGGGCCGACCCGGCTCGCGGATTGGTAGAAACCCGGCCCAGCCCCACGTCACCTCGGACGCCTCCCCTGGGTAGTGTCGGGAAAGAAGCTCAAGCTGGAAGCTCGAGCGTCGAGTCCAAGATGTGGAAGGCCGGTGCGAGCGCAAGCGCGCTGATCCGCCGCTCGCGGGCGGCGCGCGCGCTCTCCGCCGCTTCACTGCACCGCCAGACGTACGCGCAGCTGGTGCCCAAGCTTCGGCCTGCGCAGGCGCTTCAGGTGCGGCAGCTTTCGTCCTCGACAGGGTCGTCGTCGTCTGGGCCAAGTACGTTTCGCAACTTGAGGGGTGTGTTGGAGCCCCCACACCCGGCGGTAAAGGTGCTAACTGCGTGCGATTGCACTGTGCTGTGTGCGAAACAGCACCGCAAAACCTGGGCGCGGTGGCGGCGCTGACGGCGGCTCTCGGTGCTGGGTACTACTTCGTATCCAGCGGCCGCCAAAACGAGCAGGAGAAACAGCAGAAGGACTTGGAGATCGAGCGAGGTGCGGAGGTCCACTGCCAGCAACAACTGCATTTACGTCTCTGCCTTACCTAAGGCTGAGTGTCGTTCACCTGTGGGTTTACGTGGACTTTATCGTAGAGAGGAAGCTGAGCTCGCGTCTGGCGGCGGAGCTGGTCGCGGCTGAGGCCACCAAGAGTGGCATGGACTGGAAGGCCACACTAGAGCGCGTGGTGCCTGCCATCGTGTCGCTCAAGCTTAACTCTCCTAAGGTGGGGCTTTCTACTGGCTTGAGGCTGTATTGACTCGAAACGCGCTTGCTAACGACCCGCGGCACAACTATACGTCTGGCACTCCTCTAGTTCTTTGACACGGAGTCACCGGGCAACGGCTCGGCCACTGGATTCGTTGTGGACGCTGAGAGAGGCATTATCCTGACCAACCGCCATGTGGTGGGCCCCGGCCCCATTGTACGTTGCAGTCAAGCTTTTGTATGACGTCACGGGAGGTCTCCAATCCAGATGGCGTGGTGAAGCCACTTAAGGCTCTTGTGATGCTTATATGGATTGCTGTTGATGCGGGCGCGTTGTAGGACGCGGAAGCGGTCTTCCAGAACAACGAGGAAGTCCGCGTGATCCCCATCTACCGCGACCCGGTGCACGACTTTGGTTTCTTCCAGTTCAACCCGGCGGTAAGTGGGGGAAGAGGTCAAGCAACAGGAGCTGGAGCGATTAGATCTGTTGTATTGAGCTCGTGGAGTAGTCTAACTGTTTGGTGTCATGCCGGATGGGCTGAATAATTATCGGCTGGGGTATGAACAGGACGTGAAGCACATGAAAGTGCCATCGCTGAAGCTCAAGCCGTCGCAGGCGTTCGTGGGCACTGACATTCGTGTGGTGGGTAATGATGCGGCCGAGAAGTTGGCCATTGCGAGTGGCACGCTGGCGCGTTTGGACCGTGATGCGCCTGACTATGGCTTCAACAACTACAATGACTTCAACACGTTCTACTATCAAGCTTCATCAGGTACGCTACTGCTTAGGTGCACTTGCTCGCCTCACCTGACCCATTGCACAGACACACGTCATGGTGGAGGGATGGTAGATGATGATGTGTTGTTGGTTCATTTGTACCACGTAAAGGCACGACGGGAGGCTCCTCTGGTTCGCCGGTGCTTAATCACGACGGGGACGCCATTGCGCTCAACGCTGGCGGGAAGATCGGCACCTCAGCGTCCTTCTACCTACCTCTGGACCGTGTTAAGCGCGCACTGGATCTGATTAAAGAGGGCAAGGACGTGCCACGCGGTACCATCCAGACCGTCTTCCACTATCGACCGTACGATGAAGTTCGTCGACTGGGTGTGGATCCGGCCACTGAGGCGCTGGTACGCTCTTCTTTCCCGCTCGAAACTGGTATGCTGACAGTCGCGGAGACAGTTCCAGGCGGACCATCCAGCAAGAAACTCCTCCCAGGCGATGTACTCGTGCGCGTCAACGGCGACCTCGTGACCCAGTTTGTCCCGCTGGAGTCCATACTGGACGACCACGTGGGCAAGACGGTGCGTTATCTCGTTCGCTAACCAGGTTTGTACCCTTGCAGTCTTCCTGGTTGCAATTTGCTGACCCAGTCTTGTATGTCTTTGTTTCTACCAGATTGAGATCCAGGTGGACCGATCGGGCAAGCTGGTGACTCAAACGCTGGATGTCCAGGACCTGCACGCCATCACACCGTCGCGGTTCATGGAGATCGGCGGGGCGGTGATCAACCCGTTGTCGTATCAGCAGGCGCGAAATTACGCTTTAACCCCCGGGGCACCGTACGTGGCCGACCCGGGCTACTTCCTGCAGCGCTCGCGTATCGGCCGCGGTGCTGTCATCCACTCGGTGAATGGTATCAAGACACCCGACATGGAGACGCTCAAGCAGTACCTCATGAAGTGCACGGACCGCGAGCGTATCGTGGTCAAGTTCTCCAAGCTCACGGACAAGTCGGAGAAGGTGGAGGTGGTACACATCGACCGGCGATGGTTCCCGTTCCGAGAGTACACGCGTGATGACAAGCTTGGCACGTGGCACTGCGAGCGGTTCGACCCGCCAAGTGATGACACGGACACACACAGCAGCGACCGGGACAAGTCAAGCTCGACGGAGCCCATCGGCTCGACGACGACGCTGCCAGGCAAGAACCCGGTGGAAAAGAAGTTGGCACGATCTCTCGTGACGGTGGACTTTGACCGGCCCTTCAGTGTGAATAGTCTCTCGACGTCCAACTACCGCGGGACGGGACTTGTTATCGACGCAGCTAAGGGACTTGTCGTCGTGGATCGCAACACCGTCACGGACTCGCTTGGCGACGCCATGGTGACCTTTGCCAGCACCATTATGGTGCCGGCACAGGTGGTGTTCGTGCACCCGGTGCACAACTTTGCCATCGTGCAGTACGACCCGAAGTTGATCGGCTCCACGCCCATCGAGAGCTGCCAGGTAGCCAGCAAGCCACTGGTGCCTTCCGACCCGGTTTGGCTTGTGGGCCTCATGAGCAGCGTGGGTCGCAGTGGCCATTCGGACCTCGTATCGCGCGAGACCATCGTGTCGGGCGTCAAGTGGATCGGCCTCCCCATGCCTAATCCACCGCGCTACCAGGAGCACAACCTGGAGATGGTGGCGCTCCAGGATGTCGTGGGAACAGAAGGTGGTGTGGTGTGCAGTCCGGAAGGTGACGTAGGTGCTTTCTGGGGCTCCTTCTCCTTCCAGCAGCAGCGTCGCGGTAGTAAGGTGGAGAGTCAGTTCAACCGCGGCATCCCCATGGAGCTGGTCATGGAGAGCGCAGCGCCGCTCATGCGTGGCGAGACGCCCGAGCTGTACGACTTGGGGGTGGACTTTGAACACTTGAGTCTAGCCAAGGCTCGCGAACTCGGCTTAGGCCAGTCTCTGGCGGAGATCCTGGAGAAGGACGCTCCCGACCGCCGGACGATCTTGAGTGTGGCGAGACGATGGGGAGGCACGGAGGCCCAGAGTGCGCTCCAGAACGGCGACATCCTCGTGGCAGTGGACGGCAAAATCGTGACGTCCTTCCGAGAAGTGGAGCGTTGCACGCAGAAGCCTGAGGTGCGATTGACCATCGTGCGTGACGGTCGCGAGCTCCAGTTGGACGTCAAGACGCTCTTCTTGGAACGCACGGAGCTGAACCGCATCGTGTTCTGGCAGGGACTACTGCTGCAACCGCCACCGCTGTCCGTGTCGGCCCAACGCAGTATCTCGCTGGAAGACGGCATCTACGTGTCCTGCCGCTACTCGGGCTCGCCGGCCGCGCGCTACGGTCCGCCACCTACGAGCCGTATCCAGGAGATTGACGGGGTCAAGGTTACGAGCATCGACGAGTTCCTGCGCGTCGTGGGCGCCAAGGCGGCCGACGACTCGGTGCGCATCAAGTACACGGACTTGAGCGGGAAGGACCGCCTCAGCACGCTCAAGCTCGAGCCCAAGTACTGGCCCACGAGCGAGCTGGTGCATGAGAACGGCGAGTGGCGTCGCCACCAGCTCTGATGCCAGGACCAAGTGTAGCAGGAAGCACTTGCATGCCAGAGCTCCTGCGTGTGTAGAGAGACTACAGAGAGAGAGAGAGAGCAGATACCAGAGACGACAGACTACAAACTAGCAAACCAGTCCCACGAGGAGGAAGGGCTCGCAGCAACAATGCCATGACAGCATTTGAACCCACCCTCCTTCTCGAGAGAGCGGTCTCCACATCGTCACCACACAAATCCCCACTGTTCCGAGGGGATCCCTTTTGCTAATCATTACTTCCAACCAACCAATCAGACAGCCGGATTGCGCCATACGTCAGCGCCAAGCGACGTTGGACTCAGTCTGGAATTTGACAATCGACACGCAAGCGCAGCGATTGCTGCCATGAAGGAAGACGCCAAGCTTGCCACGGGCGATGGCGCCGCAAGGGACGCTGCCCCGCGCTACAAGTTCTGCAGCGTTGGCGGCGCGCTCTTCGCGGTCGCCAGCGTCGCGCTCTGGGTGCTGTATTTCGTGGCAAGCCCTAGCGGCGACACAAGCGCCAAAATTGCCCTCCGGTTTGCCGTCGAGACGCCACGGCCGGTGCTGCTCCTTGCTGGCGACTCCCTCACAGAGAAGGGAACAGATCCTCGCCAGAACGGCTGGGTCTGCAGCCTGCAACACCGCTATGCGCGCTCGGCCGACGTTCTGCAACGCGGTCTCTCGGGCTACAGCACGCAGTACGTCCGCCTCACCTCTGCTATCTCTAGCTTTGCATGTTCCATGCAGTCGCTAACCTTTGCCTTCTTGTATGAACTCATGTTGCTTGCCGTGCTCGTCGTCGCTCAGGGCGTACATCGAGAACGCCGTCCCTGTGATCGAGTACGAGATGTCCGCAGGTGGGCTATCTCCAGCTCTCATCATCGTTTGGCTGGGAGCCAACGACGCTGCGCTACTCGAAGGTCGTGATCGTCGCAAGCACGTGGACGTCGAGGCCTACGGCGCGAACCTCCAGAAGATCGTGCGCACGTTCCGGAGCCATGCTCCCGGCGCAAATTTCCTGCTTATTACGCCGCCACATGTGGATGACGCCAAGCGGTTGTCCCTTTCGGGGAGATGGAGAAAGGCTGACCACAACAACACCGTGACGGGGGAATATGCCCGCGTTTGCGTGGAAAGTGCGCAAGCCCTCGGGGTTCCCGTGCTAGACCTGTACTCGTTCTTCAACGCCATGTCCAAGAGGAAACGCAACTCTTATCTGGTTGATGGTCTACACTTCACGTCGCGAGGCAACCGCATTGTAGACGAGCAGATACACGAGAAGTTGTCCGCCGAGTTTCCGGAACTGGTGGCGCGTCTTGAGGATGAAACATGGGAGCTCCCCATCTCGAATATACTGGACTAAGTTGATCGTCTGTGTAATGGCACAGTTTCCAAGCATTCGAGTGGGCGTGATGTGATTGACACTGGCTCGGATGCGCCCAGCAACAGCGACCTCAACAACTTGCAGTCCTGTGAGTGCTAATACGTGTTTACGCTGCGGAGGGCGTCATCTTGTCGACCAGAATATCCAACTTGGCCTGAAGCGCGTCCAACTTGACCTCGAGCACCGACACACGAGCTGGAGAAGGCTGGAAGTCTTGCTGAATGCAAGCGTGAGGCTCACTATCTTCACGTGGGACGCCGCCGGCCAAGACGTCGGAATCTTTCGTGCCGTCCAGTTTGATGCTACTGCTTGGCGGAGACTCCTGCTTCTCTTCTTCTTCATTCGCGCTCACACCGCTGACAACGGCCTCTGCCAGGAACTTGATGGTGGCTTCACACTCGTCGAGGCTGGCCACTCGGACCCATTGGTTCAGTCGCTCCTTCGTAATGATAGAGTCGTTGTTCTCAAGTGACAGGCCTTCGGATTCGGTCTGACCACTTGCTACTTTTTCCAGTTCCTTGTTCAGAATCGTACGCATCATTGCCGGTCGGATTCGGCCCCAAAAGATCGCTCGGCGGCGCTCAGAATGGTTCACGTTTTCACGTGTGTCTGGCAGAGTCGAAGGTCTCGCTCGGCAGCGCTGCAATGCCAACAAGTCGCTCGCCGATGCGAACAAGTCGCTCGCCGATGCCAAGACACGCTCAAATAGATTGCGGACTTGTCGGCGAAAGAGCCACCACTTGACCGCGTCCTTCTTCTGTTTCTCCGTATCCCAGGCGTCGATCACGATAGCCAGCACGATATTGAGCACCACGAATGTCTCGATGGCCATGTAGGTCCAGTAGTACACGACGGAGAAAGGGATGGCCGAGATAGTCTCCACCTCGAACTCCCCGAAGAGCATGTTGGTGCAGCTCTTCATGGACAGCAACAATGTGGAGAATTCGTAAACGCGTGCGCCGAAAAGCACATTGCCCGATACGGCGAAGACCACGAAGATGACGGTGAATACTACGGAGAACGTTGCAGACCATTGCAAAGCCTTGGCCATGGTGCGCGTCAGGATGCTCAACCCCACGTGGCAGCGGAACGTGTTGAGCACACGCAGCCCAAGTACAAACACAGCTGCCGTGGCGGCCAACCGCATAAACACCGTGAGCGTAGCGATGTGTGTGAAGGTCCGCGTGACATCCGCTAGGGTATCGGCACTGTCGTCCGTCCAGCCATCACCGAGCGCTGCCAAGTTACTCTGAAATCCGTCGTCGGAAAGGATTGCTTGCGTGATGATCACCGTGACGTAGAAGATATGAACGATGGGGCCCCGCACCGCATCGATGGCGAACCACGCGTCTGGGAAGGAGCGAACTCCGATGGCACTCGCAAGCGTCTTGGCTAGCTTCCGGTAGTGGGCTAGTGAGCTCAGTGGCTCGCCACTATCCTTGAATTCTTTCGTGAAGGAGATCACGTAGGCTGTAATCATCCAAGGTAGGAACCAGAGTACAACCACGACGTCCAGTACGATGGGGACTGCGTTCGGGTATTGGTTTGCGAACGTGGGTGTCGACAAAACGCTCGGCTCGATGTAGCCACCAGGATTGAAGTCCAGCGTGAGCTTGGTCACCACGTAACCACGCAACTCCCCGTTGAAGGTGATGATTGTGACCACTAGCCGCTTGGTGGACGCGTCCAGCCACTCGCCACTCGCTTTCTTCTCGTCCAGAATGGCCGCAGCCGACGACGCGTTCGAATCAAAGCCAACGAGCAGCTCCTCAACGGTGGTGCTGTCCTCATCGTAGCAGTTCGGGTACAGGTCGACCAGGAAATCCTGCTCGTTGCAGTCTCGCAGCGGCATGCGCGTCACCTGGAAGCTCACGGCGCC
>JAADYK010000159.1:0-32989 GCA_023338225.1 Halophytophthora batemanensis
ACCACCTCTGATGCCCTAGAGCAAGGTTGCAGTGATTTGAGAGCCCCGCCAGCTTCCTGTGGCGCACCCAGCGCCAACGACAAGAGCTCTCCCCTTTGCAGACCTAATGCTGCAAGCAGTTGGGACCCTCCATCTCCAAAACGAAGGCCACTGGCGATGGGGATCACGATCGCCTCCAGGAGGGCTTGGCAAGCCGCCGCCATGCGTAAAGCTGGATGTACGATCGAGGCGACAAGCCAAGCATTCGTACCCGCTCCCTCCAGCGGCACTCTCACTAAGGTCCTTGACTAGCGCCCAGAGTGGCGCGTCTTTCAACCCTGCAGCACCCAGTACCTTTGCCCACACGTGTAGTGTTCCCTCGCCCCACTAGTAGCAAGAAGCGGATTCAATCCGCAAGCGCGTAGATTCCGCTCTCGATCTTGGCGATGGCGCTCGCGCTGCTGAAACGACGCTTGATCGTTTGTAACGCCTTCAAAGAGATCGAAATATACGGTCAAATCGGGTTATGCGGGCCAAAGTCCGTTCAGTTCCTCCTGCTGAATCACACTTACTCGGGTGTATCGCACTCCAGATCCCGCACTTCAACCTGCCATCGGTTTAGACAGGACCGAGCCTCGAAGCGACGAAAGCGAAACCCCCGCCTGGTTCTGCGCTCTGAGAGACTTCCGCCTAATCTGAGAGACTTCCGATCGCCGCCTGCTGGCCGCTGCGTGGCCACCTCTCACTGGCGTCGACGTCACCTCCCGGCCCCTGCTTCTGCTTCTGCTGCCGCCGCCGCCCCATTCCTGCATTCGCCGCGTGGACGCCACCCACCGCCAGCGCCTCGCTCTTTGTTTTCCCGTCGCCCGCCACCACCACCACCTCCATGGCGCTCTTGCACTCCCTCCTGCGCAGCGGCCGCGCAGCCACACCGATGGCTACGCGCAGCATCACGTCATCCCCGCCGCGGCTGTGGGACGAGGTGCGGCCGCAGCGTCACGCGGGCGAGCTGCACAACCCGATGCTCAAGCTGCCCAAGACGGCGGCCGTGATCGGCGCCCCCATGACCTGTAAGTCCTCCGAGAAATCATGACTCGGGAGGGTTCGACTTGCATTGCGAACTAACGGGTTGCTGCTGTGTATTAGATGGCCAGCCATTGCTGGGCACGGACCACGGCCCGGATCTTCTCCGCGAGGCTGGACTGCACAAGACGCTGGTGGATCTGGGCTGGTCCGTGGAGGAGACTGGCAACCTGACGTTCCAGCCGCCCACTATGAGCGACCCCGTTCTGGACCCCAAGTACGGCAAGGCCAAGCAGTGCTTCTCCGGTATGTAGCACTCTCATTCGTTCTCACTGCCGCCGGCGGAGGCTAATTTGGTTCACTCTCGTGCGTCTCGTGCTACTGCAGTTGGCAACGGTACCAAGCAGCTCGCCGACGTGTTCGAACAGAAGGCTGGAGAGGGCAAGTTCTGCCTCGTACTGGGCGGTGACCACACTATCGGCGCTGGTTCTCTGGCGGGAATGCTGTCGGTGCACCCGGACGCGGGTGTCATTTGGGTGGACGCACACGCGGATATCAACACGCCAGCGGGTTCAGACTCGGGGAACATGCACGGTATGCCCATTTCGTTCCTCATGCAGGGCATGGTGGACTGCGCCAAGATCCCGGGGTTCGAGTGGCTTGTGGACGGCCCCACACTCACACCGGAACAGCTCGTGTACGTGGGTCTGCGCGATGTGGACGCCTTTGAGTGCAACGTGATCCGCACCATGGGTATCAAGGCCTTCACTATGCAAGACGTGGACCGCTACGGCATCGGTAAGACCATGGAGATGGCGCTGGACCACCTCTGCGGGAAGAAGCAGCGGCCGTTGCACATGAGCTACGACATTGACGCCGTGGATCCGCTGGTGGCGCCGTCCACGGGCACACGCGTGCGTGGCGGGCTGTCGTGGCGCGAGGCGCACTATGTGGCTGAAGCTGTGGCGGAGACCAACCTACTCTGCGGTCTGGACATGGTGGAGGTGAACCCGTCGCTCGCTCCCGGCAACGGAGCGCAGATCACAGTGGACATGGCGCTGCTGCTCATCTCGTCGGCCATGGGCAACCGCATCATTTAGTCGCCACGCGCTGGTGACTACACATACAAGTAGACGGACGGAGCAGTCTGGCTTCAAGGAGAGGCATGGGTAGCTAGCTTGATCTCAAGCAAGTCAGCCGCTGTTGCCAATCTACTACGGAATTCCCACGGGATGTCATCACTTTTTTTCACATTCGCTCTCCATTATTCACCCACATCAACGCTACTCGTGATGCGTAAGAAGCCAACCAATATTGAGTGATGCTCTGCGCCACTTGTTGCTAGATGATCTGCTCAACCAGTCCAAGTTCTTCGTAGGCGGCTTCCTACTTGTGTGGTTGCTATTCAATTTATCCCCGTTTTGCGAGCTACTATTGACCCATTCCTGTGTCTCCACACCCAAGCACGCGACGAAATCTCCTCGCTCCACTCCCTCGTTCATTCCCCCAAGCTCTTTTTCTCGAAGGGAGGTCGACCGGTGTGGTGGGAGCGGTCAGTCGACCAGCGCGTAGGGGAGACGCGGATCCCGACCACGCAAGACCACCAGTCTTCCGCTGGACCGCGACGTGAACGCCGCGCACAGCATCTACCTGAAGCACGAACGCCTGCTCAGTCGGACTCGTGGAGGTGAGGTGCCCGAAGATGCCTACTCCGCGGTTGACAGTTGTGCGTCAGCTTGCTCACACACATCGACCCGAACCAGCAGCAGCAGCGGCAAACGGTACGCCTTCTAGGGCCAAGACGGTACTTTGGTATCTCATGGTAGCTTAGGAATGCATCGAGGCGGAGCTTGATGTGTCCGTAATATAGCATTTCTCTTTTGTGCTTCAAATGCCGTGTATCCATTACCGCGTACTTCGCACACTTTGTTATTCCCAACACATAGTTGTTTACATGTGTAGCAGAGTGCTAGTATCTACGCTATAACAAATGCACCAGTGTGACATGTTCCAGTGGTCTTGGCCAGCCGCCTCATCAGCGCTTTGACTAGCATCGAGGATGCCTTGGAACGCGAACAACAACCCGGCGGGCGACATCCGCGCGCCTGCCATGGCGGCGGCGCTCAAGCGGCAGCAGGAGCAGCAGGCAGCGGACGCCTGGGCGCGTCCGTTGCGCGTGCTGGCGCTGGATGAGCTCGTGTCGAACGCCGAGCTGGCGGCGCTGCGCTACTGCGCGTTGCTACACCCGTCGGACTTCCCGGCCACTGCTGGGAGCGAAGGCACGAGCAACGGTCTGGGCTTCGTGTATCCTCGACTACACGCGCAGTTTGTGGTGGCTGTGCGTGCACATGAGTCCGTCCCGCGCGGCAGCATCGCGCTCACGCACCCGCAGATGATCAATCTGGAGCTATGCGTCTTCCAGACCGAGAAGTGGTCGCTCTTCACGGAGCGTGTGCCCACTGTGAACGCTATGGCGATTGAGATCCGCCCACTTCCAACGCAGGAGGAAGGAGACGATGAAGGTAGTGACGAGGAGGACGAGGGCGAGGGCGAGAGCAAAACTGATCCAGTGGTTTCACCGGCGGCGGCGGTGGTGACAGATGCCATCGACTTTGCGGCAGCTTTCTCCAAGTTTGCGTGGCAGCGCGTTCTCACGGAGAACGAGCGACTGGTAGTGCCCTACAAGGACGGTCGCAACTACTTTGTGCGTGTGCTGGAGATCGATGCTGAAGACGAGAGCGAGACGGAGTTCACCATGCCCGATTCGTTCCGCGGCCTCGTGGACGAAGATGTGCAGGTGTTCGTGTCTGTAGACGGCATGCAAGGTTCAGGATTTGAGCTGCAGAACGCGTCACCCATGGGGACGACCGGTCTGGCCTCCATTCGTTCGGACGTGGTGACGGTGCTCACGAATGACGAGGAGGAGTTCCCGGTCAAGAAGAAGCTGCTCTTCCCGTGCATCAAGCTCTCCTCGGCTGTATTGGCCGGCAAAGGCGTTCACAAGGACTCGTCTTCGACCATAGAAGTGGATGTGGACTGCTGCACCTTCGACCGTGTGTTGTTGTATTTGGAGCACGAGGCGCGCAACGATGACAGCGAGTTCCAGTTCGATCCGTCCGTCGCAGAGGAACTGCTGGCTGCAGCCAATACTGTGGGCTGTGTTGGCTTGCAGGAGGTCTGCCAAAAGCGACTGGGTGAGTTCGAGACGCGTGTGCGTAGAGAGCCGATCCGCTGGGAAGAGGTTGTGCGTCGCAACCAGAACGGCGAGGTGTGGCTTGTAATGCAGGGCATGGTGCTGGACATTACGCGCTGGATCCCGGAGCACCCCGGTGGATCCACGCTTATCGCGCAAGAGGCTATGAACGTGGACTCTACGGTCATGTTTGAGATCTACCACTCCAGTCGCCAGTCCTTCCGCTACCTCAAGCAGTTCTACATTGGCGAGATCGCTGACATCGACCTCGCAACAATGCCCAAGCCCACGGAGAGTCCTTCTGAGGCCTTTGTCCAGGAGTTGCGTCAGGTAAGCGGTTGTACTTCTTTGCTACGTCGCCTTGCGTTGTGCTTGAGCTGAGGAGGAATGGTTTTATTGATTGTGCTACTGTCTGCCCGGTTTGTCCTGCTAGTACACGACATGGCGCATCACGCCAGAGGAGCACACGTACCAGAGTTTCTAGGCCTTTGCATGAGGTTCATAGCTTCGCGCCAATGAAACACTCGCCTTGGTGATCACCCACGTGTTCCCTTGGCTCACAACTCTCTGTTCCTGCCCACAGTCCGGCTCGGGCACTGCGGGAGGTGTGGTGCGCTTCGGAGCTCACATAGTGCTTGTGCAGTGTGCGTGTCCAATTGCTGCCCGACCGCATAGTAGCTGTCCAGCACCGGCAGAGCTGTAGATGATCCAAGCGGACAGTACGTCATATCCGAGCCGCAGGCGTTCTGCTTGGGGTCGGGGGACGCCTCTGTGCACCAGTATCCGGGTGAGCAAGGTACGCATTTGATGCCGTCTCGAGAGTACGACCCAGCTGGACATGGCGTCTGCGTTGCGGAGACGGACCCGCGTGGACACAAGTAACCATCCTGGCATCTACCAGAGCAAATACGCGATGCCAGGCCTTGTGTGTCTCCATACGTTCCTTCCGGGCACAGATATGCGACCCCATTGATGCAGAAACTTCCTTCCGGGCAGATACTCTGGTCCGTTCGAAGATTGACAGCCGACAGCAGCGTAAAGTAACCTTCAGCCACAGGAGTTGGCAATGAAGAGCCTTCGGGACAAAATGCCGTTCTGGACGCGCAAGGGTGGTGAAAGTAGTCGGCTGTTCCCACGGGACTGCAGAACGCACAACAAGTCGATCGGGAGCCGACGCAGGTTACAAAGTGTGCGTATCGAGGATGCGAGACAGAGATCAAGGCTACTGCGCCAATCCACCCACCAAAAGTACCCTGGAGGACACGGAGCCGTGCACGCAGCAGTGGCCAAACCTGAGCTGGCGCCGTAAACCCCGGGAGGACACAATCGCTTGGTGCCGCCGGAGCAATACGAGCCTGACTCGCAGATCCGCTGGTCTGTCCGCGTTGTTTGGTTCAACGAAGCGAGCGCGTAACCATCGATGTACTGCGCTTCGAGCGGTTCTCCGGCCATGGACGTCCCAGCAAACGTTCGCCAGGTCGTGTAGTGGCCTTCAGACACGGGGGTGGGCTCCGCTGAACCTTCCGGGCAGAAAACATCTACAGCGCCGCACTCTACCGGTTCGGCAGCAGCCAGCGGGCAGTAAAAGCCTGCGGGACACGGTGATGGAAGGCACGTCCAGCTGTCTTGGAGCTTGGAGCACGAAGAAGAGCAAGCCTTGGTTGTAAGACCTCTGGCTCCACCGAAAGTACCTGGAGGACACGGCTTCGGGGCGATTGTACCGCTTTCACTGCACATGGAGAGGTTAGACGTGGTGGAACCTCATACAACAATATGACTCAAGCGAAAAGAAGCCGGCGCACCAGTAGTGTCCAAGTGGGCAGAGATCGGTGCATGCAGCCGTCGCGAGGCCTTCTTGCTCGCCAAAAGTACCGGCGGGGCATGGCTGAGGTCTGGATGTGGCCTCCGGGCAGTAGAAGCCTTTCGGGCACTTCCCAGAGCATTCGACGGTTGTCAGTCTCGTGGTGCCACCGTAAGTACCTGCCGGACATGCCCGGCGAATCCCAAAGACGCAGTAGTGGCCGGTATCGCAGCGCGTTTGAGTGGGAGCCGTGATTGCCGTTTGTGTCGACGATGGTTCATCCTTCTCGAGCGGGAATTTGACCGTGTAATATCCGGCATCCACACGCCGACGATCGGCGCTGCCTTGCGGACAGTAGTAGATGGAGGTGCCACAGGGTTTCTCCCTCGACGAAGTGGAGCCTGCAGGACAGAAGAACCCTGCAGTGCATACCCCGGAGCATGCACGCGACAAGAGGCCTGGAGTGGCACCGAAGCTGCCTCCAGGACAAAGAGAGCACTTGTGGCCGTCGAAATACGTGCCAGGGTCACAGAAGAGAGCTTCGGCCACAGAACACGTCGCTAGAGTGATGGCAAGGCAGCAAGCAGCCGCGAGAAAGCCACGGGGAGAGCCGCTTCTCATTTTGAGTGGACGAAGTCTAGGGTGCAAATCTCCGCGAAGAGACGCGTCCAGTCCTGGATGCGTTTCCCCTCGGATTTCGGCTTGAAAGGAAGACGAAGGAGCTATGAGTGTTCGCTCCCCTCACCTGCTCCATGCAGAAGTGCGAGAGGAAGACGAGAAAGTCTCGCCTGCAGTCGCTGCACGCTCAGGGTCGCTAAGACTGCTGAAGAGTAAGCTACGAGCAAGTGGCAAGGGTCGACGTAAGGCCAACCAGCAGATCGTATCCATTCAAGTCAAGGCCGCGGAGCCCAACGCCAGCGTTTCGAGTGCTACAAACCAGCAAGACGAAGCTGCACACATCTACCCACAGGCTCCTGGGGCAACTGAAGCGCAGCAGCTTTCAAGCCGTCCAGAGAAGGCAGGAGCATTGTCGGTCCGGACAGACGGATGCAACCAGAAGCAGGAGGATCCAGAACCCGACAGTCAGGCATTGTCGCTTGTGGAACTGAAGCGGGTGATGCCTGAGCCAAAGGAAGTCTCTGGCCAGCCTCCGAGTCGCCAGGAGCATGAGCTCGTGGCCACAATGCCGTCAGCAGAACTGCAGATGACGGTCGCTCCGAACTCCTTCCCCATCCAGCTCAAGAGCTACACCAAAACGGTGATCCAGTGGTCTTGCAGTGCGTGTGAGCGCGAGTGCATTCCCGTGCGAGAAGAGAGTCGCTGCCTCTGGTACGTAGCAAAGAGCGCAGCTCAATCCCTCTTTGCATACTCTGCTGTCTTTGTTCAACGCTTTCTCTTCCTGATCGCTCACACCTTCCCCCGCGGCTATCCGATATCCGTAGTGGACATCGGTACAAGGAGCACCCGAGCTCAGCGGAAGACCCACGAGTCAAGTCCAAGGCCAAGTTCCGCGCCTTCGCATGCACATCGGCTCGGTGCAAATGTAAGCATTTCTTCTACGTGGTGGCTGAAGGCGCCTGGATCTTGCGTTGCCGCTGCAAACACAAGCACACGGATCACGACGCCGGGGCCAAGCCGCACGCCTGCACCAAGCCCAAATGCGCTTGCACTGGATTCGACAGGTGCGTCTTGGTTCTACAATGCTGGGCGAAGCCTCGTCGAGCCAGCGGAGCCGCCCCGAGCTGGCGATCGGCCACTTGGCAGTGCTGCTGTGCTGCATGAGCCTCACGCTTGTCTGTTGCTGGGTTTCTCGCTGCTGGCAGCCCCTGGGTGTGCAATTGCGACCACGCCTGGGCCGTGCACCGCCAGAAGAGTGTGGAGCGGCGCTTTGACCCACTCCAGCTCCTGCAGGCGCAGTGCGAGGCACCGGAGCTCAATGCGGTGCACCGGACGGATCTGCTGACATCGCCGCTCCATCTGGGGCTATGAGGCGGCTCGCGTTCGCGTTCGCGTTCGCCCGCCAGCTTCAGCTTGGGCACCGGCTGCAGGTGTCCAGCTGGGTTGAGGAGACAAGCTCAAGCCAGCTGAACCACTCCACTGACACCTTGCATCTCTTGGCGCGGATGACTCGGTGAGAAAAGCCGGCGGCTGTCATTCGCCGCGAGGAAGAGGCACCGTGTGGCTGTCACTGCTGTGGCGCTGGCGCCGCCCCGAAAGAAAGTCGCGCGCGGATCTTTGGCCAGCTGCGTAGCTCCAATTGGTAACAGGGCGCTCGTGTGGCTAATGCAGCAGTAAGGCGAGCAGTGCCGGCTGTGCATTACCCCACGGCGGCTCGGATAGTACATGTTCTCGATGCATTGGAGCGGCGTAGCGCCTCTCCAGAACGGCGTTTATCTTGGGGGTTGTAAGGGAGTCCGCGACTCGGCAGTGAGTAGCTCCGTGGATGGCCATGTGCAGTGCTCGAGCCAACCCGCCACCAGCGAGCTGATACCTGTCCTCTCCACTCCGCCACCTAGCCTGCATGCAGGCCCGGGCTTGCTGGGAGGCGAACCGTGGACAGCGCGGCCAGGCCCAGTGCACTAGCAGCGCCTGCGTGAGGCCCCAGGTCTTCGTGAGCCGTCCCCGTCGCCGCCGCCGCTGCCGCGTGGGCCTAGCAGAAGCTGAGGTCCCTCTATGAGTTACGGAGTTGGGGCGCCCGCTCCTGCCCAGAAAATCAACCGCGACTGGGACTGCGAGCGACCTAGAGCCGAGACCAGCATGGAGCTGTTGCAGGCTTGCAGGCTTGCAGGCTTGCAGCTTTGCCCACGTCGGGATGTCGACGTCTGCCAGCCACGCTTTGGATGTGCAAGAGCCGGTGGAGCGAGCAGCTTCGCTTGTCCCGTCGTCGAGCGGCTCCTTGAGGCTGCTCGCGCGCCCTCATTGGCCGATAGTCCCCGCGCTCGCCCAGAACACGCGCTGATTGGAGGATAACAGCCGCAGCTCCGCTTTTTTCAGCAGGATTTGGCGCTTTGAGCGTAAGTCACGGCCCGGGCTGTAACACGCGAGGGCGGACGTTCCTGTGCGAAGATGCGGCCAGCCGCTGCATGTCCACGCTCGGCGGCGGCCACCGGAGCGCCAGCCCGCCGTCTGTCTGCGTCTGTCTGTCTGTCTGTCTGCGCATGTGCGCGTGCGGCCTCGACGGCCCAATCTCCCTTTTGCTTCGGCGGAAATAGATCCCCACGTAGTTCAGCTTGCTCGCGCTCGCCGGACTCGTACATCGCAGTCCTCGACCACTTCGCGTCTCCACCCAAAGCGAGCCACCGAGCTGCCTATCTTTGGCTGCCAAGGAGCCTTCGCATACACCCAAGATCTTCTCTGGCTGCGTGCAGTAGCGACATCCCCGCCTACTGCCGCTCCCCGCTGCGCCTCACTCCCCAACCCGTCGCTGCCAGCGCAAGAACGCGAACACGAGCACGAGCACGAGCACGAGACGACGTCTAGCGAGCCATGAGCTGGCTGCCCCAATACGACGTGGCCGTGCCGTCCTACCAAGTGACGGCCGGCAAGGTCTTCTTCGCCATTAAACTCACCAAGACGGACGCGCGCGCGCCCGTGCCGGCTTCCACCGCCTCCACCAGTGGCGTCTGCACCACTCTGCGCTCTTACTCGCAGTTCCGGCGCCTCTGGAAGACGCTGCGGCGCCAGTTGAATGCGTCGCAGGACCAGAAGCGCTCCCGCCGCCTGGTGTCGCTGCCGCGTCGCTCCTGCCACTGCGAAGATGCCTCGCACTGCGCCTTTGACGCGCTGCAGCCGCTGCTGGCATCTCGTGCCTTCCCGTCGCGTCACAGTCTGCAGTCCAAATGGAGCGGACTGAACCACGCCGCCATGAACGAGCGTCGCGACGCGCTGGCCGCCCTCTTGACGCTGCTCCACGCCTTCTTCAGCAACTTCCCGGCCGCCACGCTGCGCGAGAAACTGCAGAGCGGCGAATGCAAGGTGCTGCACGCGTACACGCGCTTCCTGGGGGCGAGCGACCACTTCCCCGAGGGTTCCGAGGCGGCGCTTCACCGTCCGCTGGCACTTCACGGCTGGCGTCAGCAATGCGCTGAGCAGATGCTCGTACAGGACGCAGAAGAAGAAAGCAATGCAGAGGGAACCCACGCGCTGGAGAACGACGGGGGCTTCGTGAACAGTTGCACGGGTCGGCAGCTCAGCAACGTGGAGCTCTCGACGCCTCGTGCGTCGCCCGCGCCGATCTCTGCGGCCTGCGAGCAGCAGCAAACGACGCTCGACGCGCTCCCGACACTGGAGGTGAAGCCTGTGCGTGTGCACACGATGCACTCGTTCATGGAGGAGTTCTGCGAGCACGTGCTGAGCCAGTACGCGAGCGACATTGAGGAGCTGCAGTCCCCCGAGCTCACGACGGCTCGACGCTGGGAGATCTGCCTCTACGTGGCTTGCCGTATCGGCCACACGTACGCCGTGCAGCTCATCCTGTTCTGCTACGCGGACGCCAACACAGCCATGGCAGATGGCTCGACGTGTCTGCACATCGCGGCGCGTATGGGTCGCACGGACATTGTGGCGCTGCTGCTGGAAGAAGGCGCAGATGTGAACCAGAGCAACGAAGCTGGCGTCACGCCGCTCATCGCCGCCTGCCGCAATGGCTGCGTGGACGTGGTGAAGCTCCTGTTGGAGGCTGGCGCTGATCTAGCGGCCTGCAGCGCACGTGGCACCTACGCGCTCCACGCTGCGATCGTGTCCGAGAGTATGGAGATCGTGGCGATGCTGGTGGAGCGTGGTGCCAACGTGAACGTTATGACGGCCAGCGGTATCACGCCGCTGCACTTTGCGGCCAAGTTGGGGTCGTTGGCCATCTCGGAGTACTTGCTTCGCCACGACGCCGACCCGGAGAAGCGCACCAAGAACGACAGCGACGCCATGATGATCGCTGAAGCCAACGGCCACGCCACCATCTGCGAGCTCTTCCAGCGCTTCTCGGGCTTTCCCACGACCGACGCGGGTGTCGAGGACAGCGCCAGCGAAGCCAGCTACCGCCTCAAGCCCAGCCAGACGGGCAAGTCGCCCGAGATGGTGCGCCTCTGCTCGCAGCGCCGCCTGTCCCGCCAGGCCGCCTGAGCGCCGACACAGCAGCAGCTTTTATCTATTCCACGCTGCGATGACGCCGCCGAGCGAGCTCGAACGAAGAGCTCGGGGCGTGCTGGCGTTGGTGGGGTCCAGCTGTCGCCTATGAGGACCCCGCGCGAGCGCTAGCGCAGGCTGAGGCCGCGTCGTCGCACGGTCGTATTTATTCCACTTGTAGGTCGCGAAAGAAAAGCGGTCGTCTCAATAGATGCCTTTCACACACGCACACACACTGTTGCGCCATGCGGTGATCATGGAGCGCCTCGCTTGCGATGGTCGTCTGCGGTGCACGGCGGAATTCTCCCAGCGCGTGTGATAACGCGTTGGCGCTGGCCTCTACTCGCTCAGCACGCAGCAGACAGTGTCCACCACCTCTGCGACGCTTCACCGGATAGGTCAGCACAGTGGCCGCTGGCCTCCCGCGCTATCTTGTCCTGGCTTCTGCGCGATATCCAGGCCGCTTGGACCAGGCGAGAGCGGCCCGCCGCTCCCCTCGGCCCAGCGCCTATGTGTGGCCGCTGGCCGCCAGCGCCTGCGCCGCCACGCGCGCCGCCGCACGCACCACCACGTCCAGCTTGGTCACCTCCCGCAGCCTGTGGCGCCAAGGGGCGTTGGACTTGATGGCTCGGCCTCGGCCTTTCCAACGAATTAGCGCTCCGCGCGCCGATTTAGCGAGATGAGCGCGGTTTTAGCGAGACGAGCGCGGTTTTAGCGCTAATTCGTGCTGACGAGCCCTCCTGTCGCCCGGTTTACGCCAGAGGGGCGCCGAGCCCGACCCAGCCAATCCAAGAGCAGCAAACTGAGAAAAGTCTCTCTCTTGAACAAAGTTATCGAGAGTCGGAGTCGCATTGTTACAGAGGGTGATAGTACACGGAGGGAGACGAGGAGGCCTCGCCAGCCTCGCTAGCCTCGCTAGCCTCGCCAGCAGAGCATGGCCGAGCTGCGTCCCAAGCCAGACCTCTGCGTGGCTGCGTGCACTGCTTTGGCGCGGGGGGTCTGCACGCGAGGCTGCTCCAAGAAGCTGTCGCTGTCAATTCAAGGAGCCCCCCTCCTCCCCCTCCCTTTCTGAACGAGAGGTGCGCCACTGGTCGCCTCGGAGGCGCGCTGCGGGCTAAACTTGGTGCTAAGAAGCGCGCGTGTATTTTTAGCGCCGCATACGGGGTATCGCCAGATAGAAGTTCACTCATCCAGGAGAGGACGCTATTTCCGCGTCATCAGAGCTGGCGGAGCGGGATCGAGGAAACGTCTGAGAAATGCGCGAATGGCTCGAATTCGGAATGGCGCCCAGTGAGTGAGAGCAGCCGACCCGGCGGCGTCAATCCCAAAGAAGCCCCAGCGCGCGCAGGAGCGAGCGCCAAGTCGTCGGCCACACAGCGCTGCTGCCCTTCGTGCTGCGCTGCACCCGCTACCGTCTGCGTCGGACCGACGGTCGCCTCCCAGCATGGCGGACAGCGACAGCGACGATGAGCTCATGAGTCGGCTCACGCGCTCCATGGGCGTGGGCGCGATGGACCTGGGCGGAGAGAACTGCGCCTACTGCGCTACGCCCAATGCTACGCTTGCCTGCTCCATCTGCGACGAGGCGTTCTACTGCAGCGAGGTGCGTGGCGAAGACTGCGAGCTGCTTGGAGAGCGACTGCAAGCCAGAAGGACTCACGTGCGTGGCTGTATGACTGATTACAGATCTGCAAGCGCCGTCATGCCAAGGCGCATCGCGCGTTCTGCATCCGAGGTACGTGTCTCTTGGGGCTGCGAGGGTGGGAATACTGTACTGCTGTGATCGCAACGTATGTGCATCTGCTGACTTCACGCCGATTACCATGTTTACAGCACGCGAGGAGAAACAAGCGAGCGAGGAATCCGAGTCGGAGTCGTCCGAGGACGAGAGCGACTCGGAGAGCGAGAACGTGGCGCACTCGCCGATGCCTGGTTTTCGCTCGGGATCTCGCAGTGGCAGTGGCTTTGGCTTTGGCGGCGGCATTCAAGTGCCTGGACTGTCACAAAAACAGATCAAGAAGCTTCTGGACCTGTCTGCCCAGGCTGAGTCCATAACCAGCAGCAAGGCCATCGACAAGTTGCAGCAACAGATCGCACAGCTCATGTCATCGCGCGAGAGCGAGAAGAAGAACGGCGTCCACAATGGAGAGGTAGGTGGTGCGAGTCTCAAGGAGATCAAGGAGCTGCACAAGAAGCTGCAGGAGCTCGAGAAGAAAACGCAAAGCCCGTCTTTTGCGCCGCAAGTGGGCGGAATGGCTGTGACTCGCAGTGTGTACACCCCGCTGCTGGTGAAGGACGACCCGGATCTGCGGAAATACTTCAAGCTCAAGGACATGGAGATGCCCGAGGAGCAGATCAAGGCCAAGATGGAGGCTGACGGCGTCAGTCCGTCGTTGCTGGACACTCCTAACGCCGTGTCCCCCAATGATCCAGGCGTACGTGTCTGATTGCTGAGGTTGTCAATGCTTTGTGAGGCTGAATCACTGACAATTATACCCATTTGCTGGATGCGTGACTGCAATCGCAGCCCGAGAAAGGCGCGTATATCCCCATGACTGTGGCGGACGACCCGGTCTTCAAGAAATACTTCAAGCTTAAGGCCATGGACATGCCAGTGAACCAGATCAAGTTGAAGATGGAGGCGGATGGTGTAGACCCAGAGCTGCTGGACCACCCGGCGAAGGCCTCGCCTAACGATCCAGGAGTATGTGTTGACTGTGCTGTATAGCAGCCTGATGTGTACTTGGATGAGGTTGCTTACTGGGCAATGGTACTATGTTTTCCGCCGGTATAGCCGCCGCTGCAGATCTCCACCGGGTATCCGGACCCGGCGTGGTCCAAGTCGGGCATGTCGCCGGTCATGTCGTCTCCAGGGTCCAGTCAGCGCTTCAGCTGGCCCAACAGCCTCATGGCGGGGGGAATGGGGGCAGCTCCTGTGACCCCGTACGAGCCACTTCTGGTGAAGAACGACCCGGCTCTCAAGAAGTACTTTAAACTCCGGCAAATGGGCATGCCGGACGAGCAGATCAAACTCAAGATGAAGGCGGAGGAGATGGATCCCACGCTGCTTGATCGTCCGGACGACACGTCACCGAATGACCCAGGCGTACGTGTTCAGCGCAGACTTTTGGTCTGGTAGTGAACGCCGCATACTGACGTTTTCTTTCGTTTCTGCTGTTTGGCACGGTTAGCCGCCTGCTCCACCCACATCCAATGGCGGTAACTCTCCTTCTGGACCTCCTGTGTCCATGGAGCAGCTCTTCAGCATCCTCATGCAGCACCAACAGATCATCCAGCAAGGTACGTCTAGGAGTATGTTGCTGTGTTTGCATTTGCCTTGCAGCATTGTCTTCTTTGGTACTAATCGACGTACGTACTGCGTTGTGCTCGTGACCTGATGTCGAATAGTGTCGAATGGTGGCGTACCGAGTGGACAACGTGGACGCTCGAGCTTCAGCGGTGCCAGCGGTGTGGCGGATCTTGCACAACCGCGGTCTGTGGAGGATCAAATGGCGCAGGAGCTAGCGGCGGCTGAGAGTGCCATCGACGACATCTTTGGGGACGAGTCACAGCAGGCCAAGGGCCCAGGAGGTATGAGCATGATCGAGCAGCTGGAGAAGAAGGCTCGCAAGGACAGCAACAAGAAGCTGGTGGAGAACCGCGAAGAGGTGAATCGCCTCATCGCCGAGCTACTGACCAAGTCGCTTGCTTCGGACGAAGACGCCATCACGTTCTACCAAGAAATGTATCCGAAACTGGAGCAATTCGGCCTCGCACTTGGTGTGGATGCGGTGCAAACGTGGTCGTCACGGCTGCTAATCAAGAACAAGGACACGCGAGATTGGTACTTCTCGGAACAGGAGCGGCTGGATGCTGGTAAAGCCTACGGACGTCTGTGGGGAATGTCGTTCCTGGAACGCGACGCGGGCCAATTGATCGCGAAACGATCGCAGATCATAAACGCGCCGGCCACACTGCATGCAGTCACCAAGGGCAAGCCGGAGCTGATCGACAAGTTCACGCAACTGCTCAAGGAGACGGTGAAGCTCAAGCACAAAGTATTTAAGAGCGGAACGTACGCGGAAGAAGTGCGTCGACTGCATGAACTGGACATCCCAGAGCGCTTCGAGGAGCGCGGTACGGAGCTTGTGGACGCCACCACCGTTCTGGCTGACGCTTCCATGGACTTGGCAGAGGAGGAATTCCGGCAGCTGGAGCGCGCCACACGCGCGAAGAAGATCCGCGCTCTCACTGTAGTGCACGTGGCGGACAAGGCGATCAAACTGGTGGGTATCGTGCAGAAGATTGGTGCCCGTGGCGTGAATCTGGAGCGACTACGGGACGTGGAAGCAGGCCTAGCGCAGGTGAAGGAGACGTACCTCTCAGGCGAACAGGAGGAAGAGGAGGAGGACGACGTGCTCTAGCTTCGTCTGCAGTTGGGAGGACGGCAGAATCTCCAGCCGAACGCAATATGCAGCATAGGAACTGAAGCTTTCCTGCACGCTGCAACCGTCTTCTAGAGTAGAAAGAGCCGCGACGGCGACAGCGGCAGCCACGAGCTTCGCTAGTACGCACCCACCAGCGCTTGAAGCGCGGTCATTCACACAGGAGCCTAATCTAACCCGACCAGCATGCATGCATCTCTTTCTATTGCTCCCTCACATTGTCCTCCAGTCTCCGTCTCTCCACGTTCGACCTGCAGTCTGTAGTCGACTCTTACACTTGCCGCACCTGACCAAAGAGCGAACGAAAGAGCTCCGTGACGTCCATCTCGGGCTTCGGATACGGCTCGGGGAACATGAAGTTCTCAAGCTTCGGATGAACCGTGAACCGTAGCTGACGTCCCTTACTGGCCTTCCGGTTCACCGCTTTCTTTTTCTTGCGGTGGGTACGACGCACCACACCGTCAGCGCCACCTCCGCCGCTTTCGATGAATTCCTTCAGTAACTGCTGGTAGAAGTCCGAGTCGTCGTACATGAGTTCATCCAGTTGATCTTCATCTTGTTCATCAGTCCCCACAGTCTCCACGTCCAGAGGAGCATGGGCCTTCCGCTTGACGCGCTGAGTGTCCACCAAAACAGCCTCCACCTGCGCCAGGATGTCCTGGTTCACGGCCTTGAACTTCTTGGCTTGGCTATTCTTCCCGCCGGCCGCCAAGTCCGTCTTGCGCGTGTATGTGTTGAGGATTTCGGTGTATTGCGGCAGTAGCGCGTTGTTGGCGGCCGTGATACTCTGCCACAGCTCGTCGCTCGAGCGTTTGCGCTTCTTGGTGGGCTCCTTGTCCTTGTCGTCCACTGCAGGCTTCACCAGCTCCGGCACGTTGCACAGCTTGTCTTGCAGCGCCGATACGGCATCGATACAGGCGTACAGGTCCTCAATCACCTTTTTCTTCTTGTCGGTCGTGCTGTCTTCATCTGTGGTGACGCCCTCGTCGTCCTGGGCTGCCACTTCTTTAGTGGTTGTGAGCAGACGCTTGGTGTAGATCTGCGTCTCGAGGCAGCGCTCCCACATGAGTTTCTGGTGACGCACGTGCGCCGCCTTCTCCACCAGCTTCTCGCTGTCCTTGGCACGCATGATACGCGCAGAGTCCTCCTTCTGGAAGTCGCGGATGAGCTGCTCGGCGCTCTTGTCCTCGTCCGCGTCCTCCTCCTCGCTCTCCTCCTCGCTCTCTTCGTCCGCAAGCTTCGTGGCATCTTCAGCCTCTTCCTCTTCCGAATCGGACTGGCCGAAGGGCTCCGCGTCGGACCAGTCCGCTAGAGCTTCTTCGTCTGGCGATTCGTTGCCAGCCATGTCACGGCGACTCACCACTTTGCCGGCGTACTCGGCACTCTCCAGCAGCCCGGCATCCCAGTTCTGTACGCGCAGAGCCGAGGCCTTCTCGCGCTGCTTGGTGCTCTTGGCGCCGCTCTGCAGTCGTTGCTTGCGCGAGGAGCTCAGACGCGCGTTCTCGTTGTCTGACGCCGCCGTGTCTGAGAGCTCGTCGGTGTGCGTCACGGCGCGCGTGCCGTCGTCAAAGTCCTCCGCCTCATCGATGTTGAACTGGTCCTTCGCCATGGCTGTCCGCAGCGCTCTACTCGTCTGGGAAGTGCTCTATCCGCTGCTGCACGCGCGAGCTGGAGCGCGGGCCGTGCTGCTTGCTGCTGCTACTGCTGCTGCTGCTTCCTTGCGTGGCTGCTGCCGGTCGTGTGCCGCTTCACGTCACTGGGGTTGCTGAAACGCCATTTCCACCAATCCGATGCGCTGAGTAGGCCCTGAGAGACTGATTTCGACCAATCCAGACTTGACAATCCCAGCGCCGTTCTGACCAATCCTCACACTTTATTCGTCGGGGCCAATCAAACCTGCCACGTACCGTGCACAACGTCTGGCTTTCCCAGTGTTTATTGCGTCTTCCACGGTAAGTGTGTGCAGTACCAGAATACTGGTACTCAATTGATGCGCGTGGAAGAGATGATACGCAAGTCAGAAGCCAAGACGAACATGGGTGTGGTGCCGCCGAGGTCCTCTGCGCCGCCGCTGGTGGCCGTGCCCTACGGCCTGCTGGCGCTCTACTTTCTGCACGCCTTCTTCATGACCTTCCCCATGACGGCCTACGGCGAGTGGCTCTTTGACGTCATCCACATGCCACCAGCTACCACCACCCTCTACTACTCCGTCACCTTCTTCCCCTGGAACCTCAAGCCGCTCTACGGCCTGCTGTCCGACAGCCTGCCGCTCTTCGGCTACCGCCGCAAGTCCTACATCGTGCTATGCGAGCTTTGCGCCGCGCTTTCGCTTCTCTGCACGGGTCTCTATGTACGCTCCATCGCCGGCGCCTTCGTGGTCAAGCTCGTGGACTCGGTGGCCGAAGCTTTCGCTCAGATCATGCTGGGCGTCTTCCTTGTGGATCTCACCACAGGCGACACCAGCAGCCACAGCAGTGCGCGCGTGCAATCGCTGGCCAATGGTACCAAGAACGCTGCTTCCATCGCCGCGCTGCTGCTTGGTATCCCCGTGTACCGCGACCAACACATCTTGCCGCAGCAGGTCATCTCCTGGACGGCTACACTACCACTTCTAGCCGCTGCCGTTTGCGTATGTGGGCTCAAGGAGGTGCGCGTGGGCGCGTATGCGCAGATCCCTGCGAGCAACGCAGTGGTAGAGCAGGAGGTGGCGATGAAAGCTGCTTCTCCCTCTGCTTCCTGGCGTCACACGCTGGCCGAGTCATGGATCGCTTTCAAGCGAGACGTGCAGTACAAACTGCGTCTCATGCGGCCAGTGCTGTCGCCCATGCTCTTCTTCTTCCTCTGCAATGCGCTACCGGGCGATGGCACCATCTGGTACCAGTACACGTTTTCGCTGCTGGAGCATGAACCCGAGTGTCTGCAATACATGTCGTTGGCGGGCATGGTGGGCCGCTTCCTCTCCTGTCTCGCGTACGCCAAGTGGTGCACGGCCCGCAGCGTGCGCAGCGTCTTCTTCCTCTCCACAGTGAGTTGCGTGCTGGCTGGTCTTCCACGACTGCTACTGGCGCCACCACTCGCCCCGCTGCCTGTTTCCGTGTGCTTCTTTGGCACGACCGAGTCGTTCGTGACAGCTTTCACGGCCGAGTTCGCGCTGCTTCAGTTGCTGGTGGTGGCCACCTTCTACTGTCCTGCTGAGCGTGCCGTGCAGGGACTCACGTACGCGCTGTATCTGTCCTTTATGGACTTTGGCGGAGTCGTCTCGGGTGTCCTCACGTCGCTCGTGGTCTCGGCGCTGGGCATTGTGGCCGACCCGAAAACCAAGATCGTGGACTGGAGTCATCTCTGGCTGCTGGTGCTTCTCTCGTCCGCGGGCCAACTGCTTGTGCTGGTCTTCCTCGCTGTACTACCAGATAAAGTACAAACGGAGGACGGTGTGACGCAACCCAGCGCGCCGGAGAAGCAGCCGCTGCTGTCCGACACGGAGGTCCGCGACTACGACTACGACGACGTGCGCGTGTAGCGTGTAGCGTGTAGCGTAACGAGAGTCACTTGGAAGTGCTGGCGATGTGTTGAGGTTGCAAACTTGCTAAGACGACATAGCTACAAGCAAGAGGTGATGAGGACGTAGTGCTGCTTGGGAATCCAAGACGATGTCGATGCGATACGAGATCGCAGGAGGAAGAAAGGTCGATGTGGGCAAGCACCGCGAAGACGAGAGTTGTTTTTCGCGCGCTTTATTGTTGTTCCAAGTTTCCGCAATTGACCTCGAGGAGAGCTTGCTCGGCCTCAACGTCTCTGTCGTAGACCACGGGCCGAATGGGCAAGTGTCGACACTGGGGACGACGCTTACTTCTTGGCCTTGGCCTTGTCGGCCAGACGCTTGGCCTGCTTGCCGGCAATGCGCTTGTCGGCGCGGGCCACACGGAGCGTCTCGTACACCGACTTCTCCTTCATCTCGGGCGTGATGGCCATGGTGGTGGACTTGACGCTCGAGCGCTTGATCGGCAGGATGGCGCCCGTGTACTGCACGGCGTTCTGCGTCTCCGCGGCCGGCGAGTCGCCGTGCTTGGGCTTGTTGCTCTTGCGCGGGAACACCACGAGCTTGGCCTTGTAGGCCTTGAGGCGGTGCACGTTCGCCTGGAGCGACTCCACCGACTTGTTGGTGCGGCGGAAGTCCACGGCAATGCCGATGCTCAGAGCCTGCTTACGCGGGATGCCGGCCTCCTTCAGCTCCTCCAGCGTGAAGCCCTTGCCAGCGCGCACCTTCGACGCATACTTGATCGTCGGGCAGTGCACGGCGGGGCGCAGCAGACCGGCGGCCGGGCGCGGGGCGATGGCAGCAGCCTTGGCCTTGCGTCTCAGACGACGGGTTTTCTTCTTGGCAGCCTGGGAAGACAACAGAAAGCGGTCAAAGCGTTAGTGTTTCCGTCTCTGCAGTTACCTTTCCGACCGAGGAGTCTGCTTCGGGCAGCGGACAGCAACACACAGCACACGTGCTGTCGACTGGGTAGGCCCCACGTATACATCTCAACAGAGACAGACGCCGTCCTCAGGAGACGTCACTGCAGCGACCTGTTGGCAACCTTTACGCCCACTGCTTCTGCCTCCCGCCCAGATCGATGCGCGCGTGTGTGTGTGCGTGCCCCGGTGTATGTGCGAGTGTGCTTGTCCAGCCTAGCTGTGCGCAGCCACGCCCACGCGCTGCCACTCGCTGCCCCGCTCGCAGACGCGGTCGACTCCTAGCCCACGCAGAGAAGCAAGCGTACCTGGTCGAACCAAGTCTTGATCCGGCTCTGCCAGTACTTGTGGAAGTGGCCGTTGGGGATGACGTTGTTGTGCTTCACCATCTTTGATCAACTAGCACCACGACAAGCAGAGCGCGCGCGCGTCAGACACCTCCACCTCGTCCGCCCGCCGCCGGCCGCGCGCCGCCAGCAGACAGCACACGGCCGCCACCGCAGCATGCCACGGCACGGCACAGCACAGAGCAGGCTTTACCTTCGCGCGAAGTTACTCAGAAAAGTTGCGGGCAATTTGGAACTTGGGGCGCCTAAGCGGGCGGCGGCACCCAGCGGGCCGCGAGAATTGGTGGTTCCCCAACGCCACTGCGCGCCAGTCTTTCGCTTCACTGGCGCTCAGTATGGCCGGGGCGTGTGAGCCAATCGCAGCCCGTGCTCGCGCTGAGCTAGGCGGGGCCGCCCAACTTAGCGTGGCGCACCCCAATTCCAGAACGGTACACGGTACCGCGGAGCGGCCCCCTTCCCCTCTCGCCGGAGGGCCGTGGGAGTCACTTGGTCGCTGTATGCCGCATAGTGAAAGCAAGGCAGCTGGCCGGAATGCGGTCCTCCCACTGGCCCCATTTCGGCTTCCCAAGCTCGCGAAGTGGCGGAGCGAGCAGCAGCGCAGCGGTGACGGCGACTGCGCGGGCTGAGTCGACCCGACGGCGGCTCCAAGTGGACGCATGTTTGGCTCCGGTGGTTCGTGACGTGTTTGCTTTCCGCTAGCAGCTTCGGCGGCTCTGAGACCTGCACTGACACGCGAGTTCTGCGGTGGTTTCGATCCCTCTGCGATTGCTGCTGTGTGCGACCGAAAGCAGGAGCTGGCGGCTTCGGCGCGTCGAGCGGCAACCCGTTCGGCCACAACCAAGGTAAGAGATGGTCTGTGTAGATAGACAATGAGTGGTGTGCGTGCGTGGGCCGCGAGGTGGGGGCATTCTGTGGTCGTGGTGCTGTGGCCGTCCAGAGTCACCGACCAAGACGCTCCCATTCCGCCACGGCAGCCTCCTTCGCGGCGAATTTCGCGACCGACTTGCGCGCCCATGTATGCGGGAAATACGGCATGATATTGATTGGCACGCTTGGCGTCTCCAGGATCTACCGCTGCAGCAGCGCCGGCATCTAGTTTCAACCCTTTCCAGGCGAGCAATGGCGCGTCTGGGGTCAAGACTGCGTTCGGTCAGAGCTCCGGCTTTGGCGGACAGCCTCCGCTGCCTCCTGGGGGCATAGCTGGCGCGCCATCTCCTTCGCCAGGCGGGTTTGGCGGCTCTGGCGGGAGTGGAAACCCATTCGGACAGAAGAAGGCAAGTAGCAGTGACGGAACTGGTACACGCCACAACTCGACGAGCTTTGGAACCACCGCGTTCGGACAGAACGGCATGCCAGTGACTTCAGCGTCAGCTTCTACGCGCACTACATTTGGCTCCGCCGCAAGTGGAGCGTATCAGGACAAGGCGCCTGCATTTGGTAGCAACGCTACGGCGTTCGGTGGAAGTAAAACTACCTTTGGTGGGAACAATGCAGTGTTCGGCGGGAATGGTGCGACTTCAGCACCATCGACAAGCTTTGGAGCACTCAACTCTTCTGGTGTGAGAGGTGGGAAGCGTGACAAAGCTCAATTCGCCAGAAATGACAGCGGCTACGGCTTTGGGTCAGAAGCAGCGACACCGTCGACAACATTCGGGAGTCAATCGTCAGGTGGGCGTAGTATAAAGAAGAAGGTCTCGCCGTCCTCGGCTGGCCCCATGCGTGCAGGCAACCCCTTCGGCGGAAACAGCGGCGGCTACCAGGGCGGTTCGATCAACACGCATTTCGGCTCAGGAACTTCCGATTATGACGCGCATCCGCCAGCTTTTGGGAAGCCAGCGAGGAAGTCTCCTGGTGGCCCTACGACAACTTTCGGTGGCCACAGCCACAGCCAGCGACAGCAACAACAAACAACGCCCCAGTTTGGCTCGGAAGCTCCTGCGACAAGCTTCGGTGGACACGACAAGCGACAACAGACAACGCCCAAGTTCGGAGTGTCACCTTCCTCCTCGAATTTCGCAGAGCCGGCCAAGCTGGAGGCGCGAATGGGTGGTGGTTCCAAGAAGTCTCCTTTTGGCAAAGGCAAGCGCGCGCAAAGTTTTGGCACGTCAACGGAGCAGAGCACTGTGGCCTTTAACGGACAGCAAAATGCCCCTCGTGTGAATCGGAAGTTTCCTGCTGAAGGTGGCGACGCTGGGACTGCTAAGGCGGCACCTGCACATAGTCCGATGAACGGATCTCTGGGGAAAAATCGCCAGCAACGGCCGAAGAAGAAGGCTCAGCACGCGAGCGAAGATGACGTTGGGTCGACGTACACCCCGTCGGGGAGTGTGTCTAACCACGAGGAGAGTCACAAAGCTGCGTTGGCAGCGGCGACCAATCTGGATGGACTATGTGCTGATATGTGCAGCCCCACGGAGCGGGAATTGCACATCCGCGTGGACGAGTTGAGCGTCTTCGAGAAGTGCTTCCCAGACCGTCCAGGCTGCGAGCAGGAGTTGATCATCAAGCGGTTCCAGCGTAGCTCAGCCGACCACAAGCTGGACATTCCGGAGGAGATCCGGCCCCCAGGAGTGCTTCGACGGACGCAGCTCTATATTGAGCAAGAGATCATGGATCGAGAAAAATTTGGAGAAGATCCGCGCTTCAACCCGCCACGCGTCCCGGATCTGATCGACCTGTACAACTTTTGTTGGGACCGGTTCCGGATGATCCGCAAGGATTTCGTGCTCCAAAACTACCGCGGCGCTGGCGGTCGCGTTCACCCAATCGCACTGGACGTCCACGAACGTATCGCACGATACCATGTCCTGAGCGAGCACGAACTCATCGAGACCCCAAGCTTCGTGGCGCAGCAGAACATGGAGCAACTGGGGCAGACGCTCAAATCGTTGAACGAACTGTACGACGAGACGCACAACCTGCGCAACCCGGCGTACAGAAGCCCCTTCGAGGCGGAGTGTCGCGCGTACTTTATTCTCTGTACGCTGGACAACGGCCGCGGCATGGATGTGCTCAAATTCGTCAAAGGGCTACCGCATGACATCATGGAGAGTCCACACGTCAAGTTCGCAATGCGTGTGTTCGTGGCGCGTCACACGGGCGACTTCCACAAGTTCTTCTCGTTGCTTCGTGAGGCGACGTACTTGCAGGCCTGTTTGGTATTCCGTTACCTCCCGAACGTGCGTTCGTCGGCGCTACTGCGCATGAACCGCGCGTACCGAGGCCAGTTGTATCCACTGGAGGACATTGTCAAACTCTTGTGCTTTGACGATATGGACCACGCCTACGAAGTGTGCAGCCAGCACGGCTTGAGGATCTCCGAACGGCCTGGGGGTGGTGATGACAGCGCGATCGTCGTCAAGTTTGGCGGCGACTTCGAAACAGGTAAGGGTTATCGCATTTGAGGCATAGTTCAGGCTTGTGGCATGTGCTCACGTCTTTGGGGAATTGCTTGCTATGCTTAGATGTTCAATTGCGTCGGAACAAAACGCCACTGGAGGTTCGAGGCTCAAGACTGTACGTCGGGGCGAAACAAGGGTACGTACAGCACGGATAAAACTGTGTTAACCTCGTTCTTCACGCGAAAAGCTGTGCGAGGTCTGACTGGCATGCTCATACTTTGGTTTATGCGACGGCTGCAGCAACTATCTACGTCGTGACATTTGCCGTGGCGTGACGGAGTACGCCCCACAGGATTACCCGGCGTTGAGCAAAGAGATCGAAGTATACGAGATGGCAGAGCGCGCGAAGCTGTACCCGAGTCGGCCTGTCTACGTTGACGATTACTCGTACTTCGTGGACTTTAGCAGCGACATGCCGTTAGGACCGTCCACTGGCAGCAGTGCTGGCCTTCCGAACGCTGCACCGCCAGCGTTTCACAGTTTTGATGGTGCTAGCGTTATTCACGCCCCTCAGCACCAATCCGGCGTGGCAGAGGAGAAGGCACACGAGCTGGAGCTGATCGCGAAGAAACGCGCAGAGCTGGAGCGCAAGAAACAGGAATACATGCAGCGCTACCAGGAATTGCAGCGCGCGAAGGAGGAAAAGGTTCGTCTTCAACGTGAGAAGAAGGAGGAGGAAGAGCTCGCGGCAAAGCACGAAGAAGAACTGAAAGCGAAAGCAGCAGCTAAGGCACGCGCGGAGAAAGAAGCGGAGGAGTCCAAGCGCCAGCAGCAGGAGCTAGAAGACCAACTTCGCGAGCAGAAAAAACAGCGGGAGAAAGAAGAGCAGCGCAAGCGCGCTGAAGAAGCGGAGCGGGAACGAGTGGCGGCGCAGCGGCGAGCTGAAGAACTGAGACTCAAGGCAGCGGAAGAAGAGCGACGTCGCCAGGAGGAAAAGGTGCGAGAAGAGGCGCGTCGCAAGGCTACGGAGGCCCTGGAGCGCCAGCGCCAGCAAGAACTGGCAGCGGAACGGGAGCGAAAGCGCCTTGCAGCTGAGCTGGAGGCGAAGCGTCAAGCGCAGTTGGCCAAAGAGCGAGAGGAACGGAAACGCGTGCGTCGCGTGGAGAAGCAGAGGCTCGCGATACTCAAGCTGAAGCTGCACAGGTGGAAGAAGTACGTCCAGGAATCTCGTCGCAGTCCTGTGCCGATAGCCATTGACGCGACGAAGTTGCGACTGGACAGATCACATCATAACCCGAAGGACACCATGCAGTGGTTGTTCAAGGGTGCGACTGGCGCATCCATCGGTGCAAAGAGGTCCAAGCGCCTCGAACGTACTGCTGTTAGTTCAGGAGTAGAGGAGCACCCTTCGGCCGCTCAGCAGGAGTCTCTTTGGAGTGCGTCGGACGTCGTTGGATTGATCGGTGGCTCGCTTCGCCAGCAGAACCCTGGGATGCTCTCCATCGCATGGAAAATGGTGATTGCGAACCTGCTGGAGGACAAGACGTCGTCGTTTGGCGCGTGGTGCGCCGTCAAAGCTGGCATTCATGAGGCTAACGATGATTCGTGCGATTGCCATCGCGTCTTCCAGTCGGACAGCACGTCGCAGGCCCAGAGCATCGCAGTTTGTTGTCGGTACTTGGACTCCACGTTCTGTCACAAGAACGATCAAGGTCAGCAACGGGAGAAACTGACTGCAACATCAGCCATCTTGCTACCAGTTGATCTGAACGCGCTCCAAGGGATGGGAGTATGTGAGCGTCTGGAGCAACGACTGACGACGATGCTCGCAGCGCTACCGGTGGGAAGTCGCGCGGCTCTGTTTGTGCTGGCCTTCGCTCCAGTGAACACCCAAGCTTCGCGGTCATCACTCTTGGCAGTGCTGAAGAAGAGCGTCCGGCGAGTGCAAACTTCGCACTCGTATCATCTGAAGCGGCTCGAATTCGACTCGGTGCTGGAAGGTGACTCTGTCCCCCAGAAGTTCGAGCAGGTGCTGGTCAAGATGGCAGCGCTGTCCCCCGCTCAGCGACAGTTAAAGAGCGTTACGCTGAAGGAGCTGCTAGAAGCCAACCTGTGGGCTGGTATGAGTCCGTACGAGTCTTCGGTGGGCATGCAGCGAGCGCTTGGCGGACAGTTCAAACGTGTGCGAGAGGACATTGCAGCGGTGAGTGAGTTGACTGGCTCGTACATCGCACCAGAGCTTGCGTACGCCGTTGTGGAGCCCCCACCTGGGTGGAATTCGCAAGAGAAGCAGCACGAGATCGGGATCGTTCTCACGGCGCTCGAGGTCACAGCTATCGCCGTGGACGCGCACACGCTGGCTGTGGAGCGTCAGCAGTTCTGCGATGTCTACTTCCACAAGGTTGTGAACTTTATCGACCAATTGTTCCGATCGTATCCGGCTTCAACAGCGGTGTCGACATACGAACTGAAGAAACGGGTTTATGGCATTCTATTGCCGATCCACGAGCAGTTGACGAAAACATCGGGGGACGCAGGAGGACAGGAGAAGCAATACGTGAAGCCTGAAGAAGCTGAAGCACTGCTCCCGTGGCGGAAGATCCTGGACGAGATCTACGGCGCCTTCTTTGAGACGCTGAACGATGTTAGCATCTACTACCCTGCCGACTGGATTGCACCGCAGGCGAACGCGTTCGCGATCGCACTGGTGGGAGTTCGATCGGTTTCGATTCGTGAACCGGCACCTGTTGGCGGCCAAGGCGTCAAACTCGGTCGCCACTCTTCAAAAGCAGGAGTTGCTTCAGCCAAGCCAGTGACAGTCTCGCTGACGAGTCTGAAGCGCAGTTTTAGCACGAACCGATCCGGGAAGTCGATCCTGAGTGCCGTGGACGAGTCGTTGCAGGAGAGTCGCGCGTCTGGTGAGGTCAAGCGGCTGTGCGTGGAGATCGCAAAGGAGCGCGCTGCGACATCGCAGTTCCAGCGCATGCTTCGCCAAGCGCTAGGCCGGTGGGACGAGGAGTAGTTGGGTGTCGACGCAGATCATGCACTAGACTGAGGACCTCAGAGACAATGCGGAGAGAGGAATATGTAGGTAGTTGTGCATGTGGATAGATAGTGACGCGCTTGCAACGGCAACGACGGCAAACCCGGAGACAAAATGGCTACAACTTCTCTGAGCGCGTTCTGTCACATGAGTTCGCGCAGCGAGATTACGACCGTAATCGGTGATAGTTTGCACCAATCAAAAGCCAAGAGAATACTTTTACTGGTATGATCGCCTCGATATATCGCGCTTTCGCGTAACGTCGTATCGTAGGCTTATGCCGTTCGCCAGGGCGAGTCAGGCACAAGCGCAAGCTCCGACACACACACACACACACCTGGAAGAAGCGACGAGCGGCATGAGCGAACCGCTGTCCCTGTGCGCGCTGCCCGGCGAGATGCTGGCCGCAATGATTCTGTTCGTAGATCACGTGGATCTGCTGCAGCTGGAGAAGAGCTGTCGCTGCTTGCGAGCCACGACTGTGCGCTTCGGTGAGTTCCCGTTCGCCTGAAACTGCATCAACGCCCGCCAACAAGCTCACGCGCGCTGCTTCTGTATTCGCTTTGCTACAGACTCGTGGCAGGCACTAGCGCAGCGAGAGGTGCTGTACTACGAAGATGCCGCCGGTGAAAGGGCCTCGGCCGGTTGGAAGCGTCTGGTGCTGCTGGCCCAGCAACCTGTGCGGGTCGATTTGTCCCTATTGCGCCAAGTACGAGGTGCGACACTGATGCAATGCGGTACCTAGCACGGCTAACAGCGTATTGTCGCGCGGAAATGGCTAAGTCGTGACTTACTGCGCTAACTAAACCGCTTTGTGGATGTGTTGTGTACGTGGTTGGCATTTAGACTGCACCTCAGTGGACCATTCGAACGAGTCGGCGGAGAACACACTCACGCGATCGCACTGCGGGGTCAAGATCGCCAACATGGAGGGGACTTTCGTGGCACAGCATCCCATGCGCTTCCAACGGATGGCTAGATGCTCTCAGGATGAGTGCGGTTGCTCCCACGGGCACCCTTGCTACTGGAGCAGGTGAGGAGAACTAGCACTCTGGTGCCTGTCCTCTGATGTCCACTTGCTAATGACACAATCTTGTTGATCGCTGCTTTTTTAGTGCCTCGACGTGGTCGTACGCAACGACAGACCATCTTGACTACACACTAAGTGAAAGCTGCCTCGTGAACAGCGTGCAGGTGGTGCCGTACCGCGTGTTCTGGTACCCGGGCAGTCCCACGTACTCGCCCAAGAAGCTTTCGTTTGAGCTGTACGAGCTCCAGGACGACGGCGGAATTGGGCCGCTGGTCTACGAATCCATGGTCTTCAGTATCGTAAAGGACATGCAGGTACGAGGGAGATACTGTTCTTTCCTGGTTTCCTAACACACTACGCCCGATGCACACTAGCATAACACTGTTGGTTGGTCTCCCCACGCAGATGCAAGTGTTCGAACTACCACAGCGAGTCTTTCTGCGCCGAGGTATCATGCGTCTGAACCTTTTTGGACGCCAAGAAGACATTGGGGAGGATGTTGTGCAGTGGATGCAGGAGAACAACCTGCCGCCTTACTACACCTGCTTGAGCTACGTTGGGGCCACAGGGCTGATTGAACCAACTTCAACCGCACCAAGCGCGTGAGCAACACGATCTACTCTTGAAGAGATAGGCTGTAGGGCGGTGAGTGGTGAGTGGTTTCTAGGTGGGAGGTGTTCATCAAGAGCACTTGCGACGGATAAGTATAGGCTCACAGTCGTTTTATTTCCCAACATGGAGCGCTGTTTGGGGCTCAATGGCCTGCTCACACGTTCTTCCCGCTACCCTCTGCAACTCTCAGTCTTCAAGGAGTCCGCCGAATCGCAGCCTTTTGGCAGGCTTCCAGATCGAGAACATGCAGCTCGACGACAGCAACAACGCACGTGGCTACGATGGCGCGCCACCCACAGCGGTGAACCCCAAGCTGGACTCTCGAGGCCGCATGGCGACACCCCAAGACTCCCGCCAGACTCATCCACAGACCTGCTCGCCCGTGATTGAACTGGAGCACACCATCGGCTTCTCGGCTGTTCCGAATGCTATTCACTACCATCCGTCGGGTCGCGACTACGTGTACCCTGCAGGCGGCTCGATCCTGCTTACATCCTTCCAGGACGCCCATAGCCAGCTTTTCTTGCGTGGCCACGTGGGCCATGTGAGTTGTATGGCCATGTCACGCTCCGGTCGCTTCCTGGCTTCGGGTGAGCGCGGCAGGAGTGCCGACGTGCTAGTGTGGGACTATGACGCCCGTCGACTACTGTTTCGACTCTCAGAGCACGACGCTGGTATTGCGGCGCTGGGGTTTTCAGACGACGAGCGACTGCTTTGCTCTGTGGGTTCTCCGGAAGACGGGCCACGGCTGTATGTTTGGGACGTACAGACGGGAAATATCTGCGCGACACACCAGAAGATGGCGAACATCGTGACAGCCGTGGCCTTCGGTGGCATGGCGCGCGACGTCAAGCGTCGAGACACGAGCAACTACCAATTTGCGACGGTGGGTCATCGGCTACTGCTGATCTGGGTGCTTAACCCCGCCACAGGTGAGCTTACGCAGCAGAAGGTCGAGCAGACATTGGTACGTGACTACACAAGCGTGCAGTTCTCGCCCAACCGCGAGCGACTCGTGGCCGGCAGTTCCAGTGGCGACTTTAGCGTGGTGGCCATCAAGACGCGTCAATTACTCCAGACCGTACCGGCTTGCTCCTGCGGTGTGAACAGTGTGCTTTACTTTGATGGTGGTCTGCTAGTGGGTGGCGGTGATGGCAGCGTGCTGCATTACGATCATGATTTCGTGGATACTTGCCACGTCGCACTCGACAGCGGCGTGTCTGGATTGGCACTCAACGCAGCTCAGACGGAGCTGGTGGCAGGCACGCAAGCCGGCAGTATCTACGCCGTGAGACTGGCGTTCGGTGTTTCCCAGCGGACTTTGCAGGCCAGTTTGTTGTCCGAGAACCATTCGAGTGCTGTAGTTCAAGTGGCTTACGCCCCAGGTGTATCCGACCGATTCGCTACCATCTCACGAGACTGCACGATCCGCGTGTGGGACGCCTCGGACTACTCGGTGGTCACTCGCTGCATGGTCGGTGGTGCAGGCTTCCCCACATGTCTGCAGTTCTCGCTGGACGTGCTGCTCTCGGGTTGGACGGACGGCTGCATCCGCTGCCACGGTTCAGATTCAGGTGAGTTGGCCTGGTCCATCGACAAAGCGCACACAGGCGGCGTGACAGCACTGGTGCTGAGCCACAACCAGCGGTTCATCGTGTCGGCAGGTGTCGGTGGAGAAGTTCGCGTGTGGGACATTCGGAAGCGCGACTTGGTCTCGCATCTCAAGGAGCACTCTATGACTGTGACGCACCTGGCGCTCTACCGTGACGACCTCCACGTGATCTCCTGTAGTCGCGATCGAAGTCTGCTGTGCTGGGATCTGCGCCACGAGCGCCGTATCTCGAGTCATATCCAGCGTATGGGAGGCATTAACACTGTGGCGCTCTCAGCTGACCAGCAACTCGTACTGAGCGCTGGCCAGGAGAAGCGTATCTCCTACTGGGACCTGCGTATCGACACGCCTGTGACCGTTATCCAGAAGGCCCACGACGAGGAGGCAACTTGTATCGCCATGGCGCACAACCTCCAGGTCTTTGCTACGGGCGGCAACGACCGCCTCGTCAAGCTCTGGGACTACCAATCTGGCCAGCTCATCATGGACGGAGTTGGGCCTTCGGGTAATGTCCGCGGTCTGGCCTTCAGCCCGGACGACCGCCAGCTTGTGGCTGTTGGTGACGACGGTAGCATCTTCGTCTGGAATGTCTATACAGAACAGTGAAGACCTGGAGTAGCGAAGGACTGACAACTACCACACCACGCTGACGTATGCCTCATGAGCCATCTAGTTAGCTCAATCCACATATTAGCCTTGCACACTGCTGTCATCTCTATTCAGTCCAAACAAACGCTTGAGATAAGTGTCAAAGGAGCTCGCGTGGTTCTCTCGTCATTAACGATAGAGCGACTTGGGGAAGCTGACTGTGGTCTTGAGTGTACCATCTAGTGCTGCGTCTCGTGCTCCTTGAGGTACGTGTAGAGCAGTTGGACACCAAAGCCCGTGGCCCCCTTGGGGAAATACGACTTGGGACTGCTGTAGTTGGATGGACCAGCGATGTCAATGTGCGCCCAGTCCACACCCTTGTAGACGAACTGCTGCAGGAAGGCTGCGGCCGTGGAAGCCCCACCGAAGCGCGTACGGCCCGTACTGCGTGAGTCCGACTGCGACCCCTTGAGTGCTGCCTTGTGCTCCGGCAGGATCGGCAGGCGCCAGCAGCGTTCGTGGCACTCCACCCCGACTTCCTGCAGACGACCAGCCAGTTCGTCCGAGTTGGAGAATACGCCTGCACAGTGCTCACCCAGAGCGACTAGCACACAGAGATATCACACAATGCACACAAGTACTTGTCAGCCTTGTCTCTCTTGGTGCAGTTTTCACTCCCATCCCCACGCACTAGAGCAACGTTGTAGCATATCAGCAGCACGAACCCATGCAAGCGCCCGTCAGCGTGGCCACATCGATAACCTTCTTAGGGCGGTATTCCTTCTGCACGTACGACATGGCGTCGCCCAACACCAAACGGCCTTCTGCGTCCGTGTTGCTGTTCTCCACCGTAATACCCTATTCAAACGTGTCCACTGGATTTGTCAGAATACCGAGTTGCAACGTCACCGCAGATGGACAAAGAACCACAAGAATGTCTGCCAAACAGGCCGGTCATCACCTTGTGCGACTTGACGATGGTCAGCGGCTTGACGGCCTTGGAGCCGATGGCGTTCTCAGCCAGCGCCAGCGCACACACAATGTTCACCTTGAGTCCCTGACGCGAGGCTGCGCGGACGGCACCCAACACAGCGGCCGATCCACACATGTCCGTGTGCATGTCCTCAATGAAGCCCGTGGGCTTGAGGTTCAGACCGCCCGTGTCGAACGTGATGCCCTTGCCCACCAGTGCCACCTTGTCTTCCGACTCTGGGTTGCCGCGGTACTCCAGAATGACCAGGCGCGGTGCGCACGTGGCGCCCTGACCCACGCTCAGGAACATGTTCATGCCCTCCTGCTCCAGCTGCTCACGCTGTAGCACGCGCACCGACATGTTGGGCAGTTCGGCTGACGCGCGCGCCACCTCCTCCATGAAGGCCGGGTCTGCAATGTGCGAGCGCTCGTTGCCTGCGTTCGAGTAGCAGTGCAGCGCAGAAAAGAACCCGGCGTTAGACGTTAGAAAGGAGCGGATAGTAGAGATCGTATGCCACTCAGGAGCATCAACGTCGGGCGAGTGGCCACAGACTCGAGTGGCGTGTCAACGCACCCAGGTTCCGCGCGAAAATGGTCTCCTCGCCCACGGTCACCTGCTCCGCCACGCTCTGTTCGTCGGCAGATCACACAGTCACACAGTCACACAGTCACATACGTGCACACACACACACACACACAACGCCAGAGTCGGAAGACGCAACACAATGCACAGCAACCCAATGCACGGCACGCACCTCCTGGAACTCGGCAGACGCGTCCAGATAGATCTGCTCCAGTGGCAGCTTCAACTTGGGCTCAGCATCGCCCTTGTCGTTGTTGCTACTGACACTCTCGTCCGACTCCACGCTCAGGTACTGGTCGAACTGGTAGTTGGAGAGCATGGAGGCCTGCGAGAGTAGCTCCACCACGCGTGCCACCTCTAGCTTGGAGCCAGCCAGATCGGGCACCTGGAGGACCACGCTCTTGGCGCGCTTCGACTTGACCAAACTGAGTGCACCGTGTGTAGCTTCACGCAGTGTATCGGGCGTCACCTTGTCGACGGCACCCAGTCCCACCAGCAGTACGCGCTGATCCGCGAACTCGGCGGCGTCCGTAGTCGGGTACAGGTACATCTTTTCCTGCGGCTTGGCGCCAAAGTCGCGTAGTGCCGCCGCCGACACGGGGAAAGGCAGTGCCGCCTGCAGTGCTGCCACGTCGGACGTCTCCGGCTTGGACACGAACACCACGCGCGTCTTGGCGGCGGCGGCGGTGACGGCCTGTGGGACCAGCGACAGCTGTGTCTGCACGCGCTGCTGCACCATGCGGTGGGCGGCGGCGGCAGGTGCGCTGGCGTTGGCGGCGGTGCTCAGGAGGCGGCGCAGCATCATGGTGGTCCGAGAGAGGGGGGCTGGAAGCTAGAGGCT
>JAADYK010000160.1:0-32986 GCA_023338225.1 Halophytophthora batemanensis
CAAGCTCACGCGCACCTGACACCGCGGAGTAGGCGTCTCCGGGCACCCGGACTCCAGGAGCCCGAGTGAGCAAGTGTTCGTTCTTCAGGTAGATGTTACGCGCGGCGTTCACGTCGCGGTCAATCGTCAGGCTGCAGTGCAAGCACGAGAAGACCTTGCTGGCGATACTGTGGCTGGCTCTCCCACAGCACGAGCAGGCCTTCGTCATGCAGTACTCTTCGCACTGGCACCACGACTTGTCCTTGATCCGCCTGGAGCGAGCGGAGCACTTGTGGTCTTGCGCCGTCGGGATCCATGTCTCCCTTGCGCGCTGGTCGACCGACTGCTCCCACCCCACTGGTTGATCCTCCATGTAGAGAAGCGCTGGGGAAATGAACGAGGGTGTGGGGCGAGGAGGTCTTGTCGCGTGCTTGGGTGTGGAGGCGCAGGAATAGGTCGGCAGTAGCTTGCAGAACTGGGAATGAATGGGCAAGAAGCTCGCAACGCGGCAACTCGTGGGAACTCAGTGGTAGATTGGGAACACCCGAGCGGCGACGATGTCAAGCGTGAGGTGGGCGTCGCTGGTGGCCCAGTCGTTCACAGGTTGGTAACCCTGTTGTTGCCACCCAATCCATCTGATCTATCATCGAGATTGCCGACGGCGATTCGCTGTATTGGTGGGCTGGGTCGCTCTTTTCAGCCAATGGTCGCGGTTCTGCCCGTCAAAACGCTCAATCCAATCGCCCATTGGTGGGAAATCCGCGTCCGAACTTCAACGAGACCCTCCGATTGGTTGTAAATCCCAGCGCCTGGCCATGTCGCATGAATCCCTTCCCTCCGAAAGGGCTCATGCAAATGCCATGCGCGTGGATGAGTGTTTCGTTTGCATGGGCCTCGCGGCGCGCGGCTCGGCGAGAGGCGGCATTTCGCAATTGGCAGCGTCCGTGGCCAAGCTCCTCCGTTCTGCATCTGTTGCGTCGCTGTCCTCCACCCCTTTCGCCTGGCCTCCGCTGTCTGCTTCCGCATCATGGCGCTCTGGAACGTGAAGCGCGTCAACCACAATGTGTGGACGGCGTACGTGTTCACGCTCTTCTTCTGGTCGGCGCGCAGCATCCTGTTCCAGCAGGTGGTGGCTGGCTTTGTGTTCGTGCTCACGGGCTCCAACAAGCCTGTGGGCATCGTCAAGGGCATCCAGGGCATCGCGCAGCTCGTCTTCTCCTTCCCGGGAGGTTACTTCGCCGACCGCACGCGTCGCGACACCATCCTGCGCATCTCGGGCGTCATTGGCATCATCGCGGCCGCGCTCACCTTCCTGGCGGTGGAATTCCGCTCCATGACGTCCCTCTACGTCACTTTTGGGCTCTGGGGACTCTTCGCCGCCTTCCAGAGCCCCGCCATGGAGGCGCTCTTCGCCGACTCCATCCCGGCTGGCAAGCGCTCCTTCCCCTTCATGATCAAGTACAACATCAGCAATTTGGCGCAGATGCTGGGCCCCACACTCAGCATCCTGCTCTTTATCTACTACGGCGACGTGTGGCAACTGCCGGAACTCACGCCCGTGCTCGAGTTCGGCGCCGTGCTGGCGGTTGTGGGCTCACTGCTGCTCTTCCAGTTTAATGACGACCTGGCCAAGCAGTACCACGACGACAGCAGTGAAGACATGCAGGAGCAGGAGCAGGAGCTGCTGGACCGCATGTCGGCGCCGTCCCCGCTGCGCACACCCAAGCTGGTGGGCAACGGTGGAGAGCTGGACATGCAGTACGACTACTCGGACGAAGACGACATCACGCTCAACGACAAGTCCTCGCCCACGCCCACAGAGAACACGGCACTGCTGCTGCTCAAGGGCAAGACCGCCAAGGAGCTGGACCTCGAGCGACAACACCGTTTGAGCATCGTGGGCGACGACGAAGACGAAGGCTACATGTCCCGCCTGGACGCCAAATTTCTCTGCTTCCGCACCAAGCACGTGCCTTACATCCTCTTCGTGGCCGACTTCATCATCAGCAACGGCGCCGGCATGACCATCAACTTCTTCCCGCTTTTCTTCAAGGAGGAATACAACCTCACTCCGATCCAGGTGTGCGCGCTCTTCTTGACGCAGCCACTCGTGGTTATGGTGCTTTCCTTCTTCTCGCAGCGCCTGTCCAAGCCATGCGGCCGCATGCCGATCATCGTCTTCACGCGCGCCTTCTCTGTGGGCTGCCTCTTCTTCATGTCACTGGCGCAGCCGCTGATACTACAGATCGTGCTCTTCCTCATGCGCGGCGGCATGATGCGCTGTTCGCAGCCTCTGCGTCGCTCCATCCTCATGGACTACGTGCCCAAGAACATCCGTGCGCGCTGGAATGCACTTGAGGGCCTGTCTGTCTTCTCGTGGTCGGGCAGCGCTGTGCTGGGTGGCTTCTTGATCGATGCCTACGGCTACCGCACCTGCTTCACCATCACGTCCATGGTTTACACCGCCGGACTGTGCTTGGAACTCGTTCTCCTGCCGCTGACCAAGCATGCTGTGGAGGTGTAAGCATGAGTGCGAGTGCGAACATCGCATCTGTCGACCTCTCAGCAGTTAGTTAGACAATTACCTGCTCGCGTTCCGCGCTAGCATCAATGTTATCCAAAGCATAGAAGCAAGTGTTGTTCTCTCGTCTACTTCTCGACGGCGTGGCGAGTTAGTGGTAGTAGCAGCAGCTCGAGGAAGAGCCCGATAAAGTACACGCAACTCGTGATGAAGAAGCACATGCGATAGCCGTACTGCTCCACCAGGTACCCGCCCACCATGGCGCTGCCGGAGAAAGAGAAGACGGAGATGCCCTCCAGCGCATTCCAGCGTGCACGAACCTCGCGACGAACAAAATCCATGAGCAACGAGCGTCGGAGTGGCTGCGAGCAACGCATCATCCCTGCGCGAACAAGGAACAGCAGGACCTGGAGCTGGAGTGGGTCGGCGAAGGCCATGCACATCAAGCAGGCTGTGGCTGCCATGCGTGTCCAGAGGATGATTGGCATGCGACCCAGCGGGCGAGACAACTTCTGCGCCAGATACGACAGCACCAGAACCATCACTGGCTGCGCGACAAACAACGCACTGACCTGAACCGGGGTGAGGCCGTACTCTTTGTAGAAGAAGAGCGGGAAGAAGTTGATGGTCATGCCAGCACCGTTGCTCATGATGAAGTCGGACGCGAACAGAATGTACGGAACGTACTCAGTTGTGAGTCCCAGGAACGTCACGCCTTGGGTGTGAACGTCCAGACTGTGTGCTCTGATCTTTGACGTTTTGAGGGTCCCGCCGCCACCATCTGTTGCTGGCGTCTTGACTGTGATGACGAGTTTGCTCTGCTCAGAGGTGTCAGCAGTGTTGGCAATGTTCGCAACTTGATTCACCCGGGCCTGCTTGAGGTTTTTACGTTGCTCCTCGTCGTCGGAGCCGTCGTCCCAGATCCCAGTACCAAACCCGTCGCGACCACGGTCCTCATCCTCAGCATCGGAGTAGTTGTAGTCAAAGCCCAAGTCATTGCCGGCGAAGTTGGGTGTCAGCAGCGGCTCCGACGAATCGATGCTTGCGCGATGGTGCGTCAGCGACGACAGCGACTGCGATGGAGAAAGCGAGGCCAATGACACCGCTGGCGAAGACGCCTGAAGCGGCACATGCTCGCCTTCCTGCAGCGTCAGATCGTCGTCGTACCGAAACAGGAACACTGACGCGAGCGCAGCTAGTAGTGCGCCGAACATCAACACTGGGCGAAGCTCCCGAATACGCCACACGTCTCCAACGTACAGGAAAAGTAGGATGCTCAGGAATGGTCCGATAACCAGAGCCAGATTGCCTACGTTGTACTTGACCATAAATGGGTGGGAACGCCGTCCAGCCGGGATAGAATCGGCAAAAATCGCCTCCATAGCAGGGCTCTGGAAGGCGGCGAAGATTCCCCAGAGAGCGAACGCCACGTAGATGGCAGTGAGACTGCTGCGCTCCACCGCCACGAACGTGATGAGTGACCCTAGCAGTCCGATGACACCGCTCAGTCGAAGCACAGTATCACGGCGCATACGGTCCGCCATGTACCCCGCTGGCAAGGCAAATACCAGTTGCGCGATCCCCTGGATCCCCTTGACAGTGCCTACAGGCTGGTTGGAGCTCGTGAGCACGTAGACATAGCCTGAGATGACTTGCTGGAAGAGGATGCTGGAACGCACATGGTCACACTATTAGCTCCCGGACAGCCTACCATGCAACACAAAGCTGCAGATTTGTACCTGCGCGCCGCCCAATAGAAGAGCGTGAAGACGTAGGTGTTGACCACGTTGTGCTTGGCGCCGCGCGCCGCTGACACTGCGCCGTGGGCTGCTGCCGATCGCAGCATCTTGCAGCCTTCAGCTTCAGCTTGAGCCTGAGCCTGAGTCTGAGCCTGAGCACCGGCACTACTTGCGTCTCGGACTGGCTGCTGTTGGCTGACTTGAGCTGGAGATGGCACGTTGAAGAGTGGGGCATTCGAGCTAGAGGCGAGTCCGCACTGGCCGGCGTCCGAGATCCTCCTGCCCAAAGGGCAACCCACGCCATCGAGAGTGATGGTCGTAGACTTCGTTCGCTTCCTGCCAATGTGATTGGCGAGCGCCGCAACGGTGCGAGGGCGCTGATTGGTGAGAAAGCCAATAGACGTTGACCGGCCGAGGGTCGCCCCGGACAGCGGATGAGTGTACGCCTGCGTGGAGGAAGCGAGACCAAGACGCACGGCATGCAGGCGCCTCGCTGGGGGAATGTGCGCCCGCGGTGGTGGCGGTTTCGCGGCAGCGCCGTGCAAGCCGCTGGCGTGCTGCATGGGACGCCCACGGTCGGGATCGCCCTCCAAGGCTCCTTGTGGCTGTAGACGAAAGCGTGCATTCGTGGGTGTGACGCGGCAGACGCGGTACCTGATAGGTGGAAGTTAGTTTGGGATCATTTACCATCAAGTACCGTCTTGGCCCCAGAAGGCATACCGTTTCCTGTTTCGGGCCGATGTGTGCGAGCAAGCTCGCACGCCAGGAGCCCAAGTGAGCAGATGCTTGCTCTTCAGGTAGATGTTGCGCGCGGCGTCCACGTCACGGTCGACTATTAGGCTGCAGTGCGAGCGCGAGAAGGCCTTCTCGCTGGTGATGCTGCGGTTGGTCCTCGCGCGGCACGAGCATGTCTTGACCGTGTAGTGCTCTTCACGCTGGAACCACGACTTGTCCTCCGTCTGCCTAGAGCGAACGGGGAGCTTATGATCTTGAGCGGCCAGGATCCACGTCTCCTTTGCGCGCTGGTCGACCGACCGCTCTCGCCACGCCGGTCGGTCTCCTGTCAAGAGAAAAGCTTGGGGAATGAACGAGGAGGTGGAGCAGGGAAGCCTCGTCACGTGCTTGGATGTGGAGATGCAGGAGTAGATCGGCAGTAGATCGTAATACTGGGAATGAGTTGAATAGCGACTAAGCAAGTAGCTACGAGTAATGGAGGGTGCTTTTCAAAAAGTGATGGCATCACGGTCCAAGCTGTTTATGTATTGTATTCGGCAAAGCGCTATCCGCCCTACTTCTCGACAGCGTGGCGGGTCAGCGGAAGCAGTAGCAACTCAAGACACAGTCCAACGAAGTACACGCAGCTCGTGATCATGAAGCACGTGCGGTATCCATAGGCTTCCACCAGGTAGCCACCCACCATGGCACTGCCCGAGAAAGAGAAGACGGAGATGCCTTCCAGCGCATTCCACCGCCCGCGAACCTCGCGACGGACAAAGTCCATTAACACTGAGCGTCGGAGCGGCTGGCTGCACAGCATCATGCCAACACGCACCAAGAAGAGCGCGACCTGGAGCGGCAGTGGCTGCACCAACGCCATGCACATCAAACACCCGGTAGCTGCCATGCGAGTCCAAATGATGATCGGCATGCGGCCCAGCGGCCGAGACAGCTTCTGCGCCACATACGACAGCAACAGTACCATAATGGGCTGAGCCACGTACAACCCGCTCACTTGGATGGGTGTGAGGCCATACTCGGTCATGAAGAAGAGCGGGAAGAAGTTGATGGTCATGCCGGCTCCGTTGCTCAGGATGAAGTCGGACAAGAAGAGAATGTACGGCACGTGCTCGGTGGTGAGTCCCAGGAAGACCACGCCTTGGTTATGTACGTCCAGGCTGCATGCTCTCGTCTTTGACGTCACTGGGCTGCCGCCGCCATCCGCCATTGGCGACTTGACGGTGATAACGATCTTACTAGTACTCTCGTCCGTGCTCTTCGTGGTGCTGGACAAGTTCACCACTTGGTTTACATGCACCTGTAGGAGATTCTGACACTCCTCATCACCAGAACTCTCGCCGTAGTCGTTCTCCTCCACATCGGAGTAGTTGTAGTCAAACTCCATGTCGTTACCGGTGAAGCTCGGAGTCAGGAGGGGCTCAGACGAGTCTACACTACCGTGGTGATGCGATCTAGAGAGCGAGGAGCGTGACAACGAAGACTTTTGCAGTGGGGCCATTTCGCCTTCCTGCAGCGTCAGATCGTCATTGTATCGAAACAGAAACAGCGACGCCATGGCGATCAACACGGTACCGAATAGAAGTACCGGTCGTAGCTCTTGAACGCGCCACACATCGCCCATGTACAAGAAGAGCATGATGCTCAAGAAGGGACCAATGACCATGGCCACGTTGCCCACGTTGTACTTGACCATGAACGGATGCGAGCGCCGTCCAGCCGGGATGGAGTCGGCAAAGATCGCCTCCATAGCTGGGCTCTGGAAGGCGGCGAAGATTCCCCAGAGCGTAAATGCCACATAGATGGCAGTGAGACTGCTGCGCTCCACCGCAGCAAACGTAATGGCCGCGGCGATGAGCCCCAAGACACCCGCTACACAAAGCACAGTGTCGCGACGGATCCGGTCGGCCATGTACCCGGCTGGCAGCGCAAATATCAACTGTGCAATGCCTTGGATCCCTTTAACAGTGCCCACAGGTTGGTTGGAGCCCGTGAGCACGAATATATACCCGGAGATGACTTGCTGGAACAAGATGCTGCGGTTGAGACGACGGGGCAGGAGGTTGCGTAAATGTTGGTGAGCAGTTGTTCTTGAGGTTGGCAAACTGTAAAATGACACACGAAAGAAGATATTACCTGCGGGCTGCCCAGTAAAAGAGCATGAACTGATACGTGTTGTCGACATTGTGCTTGGCGCCGCGCGTCGACGACAGCGGTAAACCTTTAGGTCGAAGCATCAAGACTGGGAGTGCTAGTGCGGTTGGTGTGGTGAGATGGAGGCGAGTCGAAGAATGGAAGGATGGATGGAACTGGGGATCTCGTCTCGCCTTGTGCGATGGCTGGACGACGCTGGCAAGATGCGAGGATCTCCATCCAAGAGGGAAACGTCTTCACACCCAGAGTGATGGTCACAAAGCTGCCTTTTTCTCGGGCTTTCATTGGTCAGGACGAGAACGTCCGCGGATATGATTGGCTCAAGTGTTGCTCATCCGTTACCGCTTGCTGAAGCGCCTCGATATGCGAAAACGACGGAGGATATGCAGTTGCTATGCACGCCAATGGCTAGCGTCTGGTGGTTTCTCCACCATGGATCTCTTCCCGTGGGATGGAAAGCGCCGAGGCTGCGTTGGCGCTACCGGGACCGTGCTTCCAACCCTTCCAGCAATCGTTTCGTCTTGAGCTGTCGCGCGAAGTGAGCCAAAGGACGGGGAACAAGTTGGTGGTGGTTGCAGAGTGGCGGAGCAGCTCTGTCTTGTTGCTGCATTATTTCGTGCCACTCGCAGTGAACGATGTCGTCGTAACGGGCCAGACCCTTGGTCATACTTGCGCTATCTTTACCCGGGACTTGAGGTCTGCTTTGGCCTCCCAGAAGTTCAAGAAAGGAGGCATCGTGCTAAGCGAGATGTCTGGCTCTGCCAAGCTCACTCGGTGGATGTTCGCGCACACGCACGCTTCCAGCCACCCGTCCGCGGCGATCGAGCCACGCGCTCGCGATGAAACCCAGCTGACGGATGCACGCACCGCGGCGGCCACGTAGCGGTGACGGCGGGGCCTGATCCGCTGCTTATTCCCCGCCACGGACCATCTCTGGATGAGTTCTGCTGACTGATGTGTGTGCGCGCGAGCAGTCGTCACTCTGGAGTCGGCGTTTTCACAATGGCGTGTCCTGCGAGATCAGTTAATCTTCGACTCTTGCGTTAATATCTAGAATAGGCGTCTTTTGGATTTAAAGGATCGTCGGAGGCGCTCACTGGACCGCGAGTTCCGCTTCTCTCGGCGATTTTCGAAGAAATACCGAGTATTAGAAGCACGACACATCTCTCCAAATCGTAAATGAGAGACTTTCGAGTCCCGATGGCACTCGACGGGACGACCGCCTGCTCACGCCTCTCTCCGCTCACACTGCTGCAGGAAGCTGAGGCAGCGGCACCATGGGCGGCGCTGGAGCTCTCGCCTGTGCAGTGCTGCCCAGCATGGCCCAGCACGCCCCGCTTTGGATGTGCTGGGCACTTGCTCGTGCATGTCGGCACGAGTACTGTCGCCCTGCCAAGGCGGGGCGGTGGCCGGGTGTGCGCTTCCTGGTGTGTCGTGGCGTCGGCGCCGGCCAGGCCCACTCTTCACACTGGCAGTGATCCGCTGCTGCGTCATCTCGCCGGCCACACGCATGCAGGCGCTGCGGCCACACCACCTGCTGCACGTCATCGGCTGCATTGGGGTTCCCAGTGGATATCTCAGCGCCGGCTTATCCGGCGCGGCCATTACGTTCCGCGGGGAGCGGTTGCTGGCAGCCGGATGCTGGCGCCGCGACGACACCTAGTGCACGTGGGAGAGCTCGCCTGGCCACCTCGAGAGTCGGCAGGCTGGTGCATATGAACTTTGCAGACTTGCATCGTACAGGCTTACTCCACGGGAACTGGAGCTCAGGTTCTGACTATGGTGTTGAAGCGTGCCACTGTGCGGCACGGAGCAGAAGGAACCTGAGGTCTCTGCACAGCCGCACGGGCCAGCGCAGTCAGCAAGCCGGCGCGAAGCGAGCCACGAGCAGCGAGCGAGCACCAGCTGGCTGCGTGGACGCTCGGCAGCTGGGCCCGTGCCGTCACTCGCGGGAGAAGCAAGGCGCCGGGGGAGAGACCGACGAGCAGTCCTCTCGGCTCGCCCGGCTTCTCCGTCGACAGACGGACAGCCCACACACTGGCACGCACGCACGCTCACCAGTTCCTCGTGCGAGGCGCGCCTATCTTCACAGCACAGTCGCAGTCAGCGGAAGCCGCCAGTAGCCCTCCAGCCAGGCAGCCAGCAAGCGCCGCCCTGCCTCCTGAACGGCCATGCAGCTGCGGTTCCCGCTGCCGACGGACTACTTTGCGCGCTTCGAGCTGCTGCCAGCCGAAGCGCAGAGCTACCAGTCGCAGGCCACAGCCATCGTTCGCGAGACGCGCCGAGAACTGGAGCACTACGTGCCGGAAGGCCGCAACAAAATCGACTCGCGCACGTGGAAGCTCGCGCGTTCCAAGGACCGCCTGCACTGCTATCGACGCCGCAGCAGCAAGGGCAAACAGCAGCTCGGGCTCTACGGCCCCACGGACGCCGATCAGAGCGTCTCGAGCTCCATATCCAGCAGCGACTCGTCCGTGCCATACGGAGGCCTCTCGCACTCGCACGCGTCGGCGCGTTCGTCCTCCAGCAGCCACAGCCGGTCAGGTTACGACGCGAAGACCGGCAGAAGCGTCACGTCTCGCTCGTCGGAAGGCGAACGAAGCCGCAAGTGTCTCAAGCCCGGTGTCATCGGCTATGGGCTTCTGGACGGCACGGTGGACGACCTGGTGTACGGGCTTCTGCAGTCCAGTACGGAGGAGATGAAGACGCTGGCCGCCTTTCTTGGAGACGACTCGCTGATCGACTGCGCCGTGCTCCATTCACTCAAGAAGTCTCGCGCGTCGTATCTCGGACTCAAGTGGAAGTTGCAGCGCACAGTGGGCGGCAACCGCGACGTGTGCTATCTGGAGCACACGGGCGTAGCGCTGGACGATCGCGGCGAGCGCTTCGGCTACCACGTGCTCGAGTCGGTGCCTGTAGCTACGTGTCCGGTCTTCGAGGACAACTCGATTGTTCGTACGCAGTTGTCCTTCTGCTACATCTTCCGCCCGGGCAAACTGCCGGAGCAGGTGGAGGTGTTCATGCAGGGCGCCTTTGACTCCAGCGCTGACGTGCTGACAGCCGGCGGGGTGGGAGACTATCGGAGCGCTATGGACATGCTCTTTACTCTCGACATGGCGCTGGCCGGGGCTGAAGCCAAGAAGCTGTCAGCCATGGTGGCGCGCCACTCGGGGGCCCAGCGTGCGGGCGGAGCCAAGCACGAGAGCGGAGGCAACTGCTCCATTTGCCGCGCGAAAGCCAAGCTGCTATCTTCGCACAGTGCGTGTCAGACCTGCGGTGCTACGATATGCCACAAGTGCCGCGTGCGGAAGACCACTTTCTCGCGACGCGGGAAGATCAAGCTCTTGTGCTGCAAGCTCTGTATGGTCATGGTCAAGGACCAGTCGCCCTTCGCCGGTGAGAGACTGGAGTCCTTGGCAGCCACGTTCAACGCCAAGAGCGTCAAGAGAGCGTCGTCCCGAAGCTCTGAGCGCCGCGGGAGTGACCGCAGCCACCAGTCTGGCAGTCCGCCCGTGGACAAGCCCGGAGGGAAGGAGTCCACGTCGACCATGTCGCTCACTGACTCGGAATTCTCAGTGTCGTACGCGTCCACCCGGTCCGTCTCGGCGACGGGATCGGACGGATATGAAGATAGCAACGGGATGCAGATGGCGTTGGGGTCAAGCGCTACGCCGGAGCGGAAGATGGCGGCCGTATTGGAGCGCGCGCCGCCCCCACCTGTGCCAGGGCATGAAATGGTGCTTCACACGTATGAAAGCGAGCAGCGCCGACGGTACGAGCAGCAGCAACACCAACAGCAGCAGTTCATGCAGCGCCAGCGCGCGCAGCAGGACCAGGGGACGTCTCGCGAGGGGCTCTACAACCAGATGCGCGAGCTGCAGTTGGCGGCTGAGAGGGCCTACAACCTTACCAACCAGAACGCCAGCATGATGCACTAGTGTGGTGCGACCAGTCGGTGGGATAATGTTAATGGAAGCGAAAAGTTTGCGAGGCAAGCGGGTTGTACTGCAAGGGCGACGCAATGACCGGACTCCGCAAGAGGAGTCGGTGCGCTGGTGCAAGGCGACAATAGACGGGTGGAGGCGAGGCCGCCTGCAAGTGCAAGTGCAAGTGCAACCACATCCTGTCGCGTCTATCGTTGCAGTGCGTGCGCTTCAATTTGAAGCACGCCATACGCGACGAGGCAGCTCCAGCGAGAGATTCAAAGTTGGCGCGACTGGCGCACGGACTCCAGGCTTGGCAGTCGCTATTGCTGCCGTTGCCGTTGCGGTTGCCGTTGCGGTTGCAGCTGTCGCGACGCTCCCATCTTGTCTGTGATCCTGGCACCAACGCGACGAGGCAGTTTGAACACGACTCGAGATGCGCAAGTCTGAATCAATCGGCGCCGGCTGCTCTGCGCGTTGCAGAGCTGAGCGCAACTCGCTGGACGTCTGCGTCTGGCATCAATGGCAGTGGTGGTCGAGTTGGGAGCACAGGCAGCGGACACATCGAGTAGGAGAGGGCGGCGCGTGCATCGTCAAGCAGATGGTGGCGGTCGGGAATCTTCAACCGGTCGTGGCGCTGGACGCACTTGGAGCTGCTGCGGTTCTTGGGCTGTGGCCGTTCTGGTTCGCTACGCCGTGCGACCGAGCCGCAGAATATCCGACGGACCTGCGTCGCTGGTGCGCAGACAACTTTGCCAGTGAGGTAGACGCAGAGCTCGGGGCACGGGTGGGCCAGCAGCTATCGCCGCGCCCGGAAGCCGCCGAATGCGCAGCGACTGCGTGAGCATGCAACCTCCACTGCGCGAGGTCTGCTAACGCATCGCTCGAGCAGGAGCCGGCCGCGGCCACTCATTTCTGCCGCCGCATTGGCCCCGACACCACGTGGGCAATTGCGTGCCACATGAGAGCGGAAGATGCTCCTCGAGGCGCTTGGACTGTCGTGTGACAGTAGTTGGCACAAGTGCATTTCTTACTGCCTTTGGTGGGTGCAGAGCGTCCCTGATTGGTCTCGTGGGTGTCGTTTGCTGGCTGACGATTAGCTGATAATGAAGAGTCGGCAATCTTGCCCCCAAAGCACCAACTTCGGGGACTCTCTACGAGCTCCTCCTCCACGGCGGGGTGTGAAGAAACACGACCATCACTCCTTGGCGATTGCCCAAACTTCAGCCCATCCTCGGCGCCATATTCCATAGTCCTGTCAAAACGTATACAATACGGACTGCGGGCCCGACCCCGCGCAGACCACTGCGGCCTCCAATACCTGGCCGCAACATTTTGCAATGCTGCTTCGCGGGGTCACGCCCACGCCTCCAGGCAGTCTGTGGACGCTTCGAACATCTCCATGTACTCTCATGGAATAGTTACTCGCTGCGGGCGCCTCGATGCTCTCTTTCGGCCGCCAATGGTTGGCCGCGTTCCGATGGTCTGGATCCGCCGTTACCCTCTGGGAGCTGATATGCCGCTGCTGGACGTGGTCTCCCGCCATTTCAAGCTCGAGGCTTGATGAACACTCGTGGGCAGAAACGGGTCTCCGCCCTGCCACCGGTGCAGAAACCCGCGAAGAATTGCCATTTACCGGTGTATATGAATTGAGGTCGACAAATGAATTGGGGATGAATTGGCATTTTCGCTGCATCTGAGCCTGCTCCCCGTCTTTGTGGTCAGCCCTGTTTGATCGAACCGATAAGTTCTCGCAGGGGATCTTCCGCCTCGTTATGTGACAGTTGAACTCGAATACCCACCCCCCGTATACAGCGGTAAATCTGCGGTCCCTGGCCATTCAGCAACCGTCTTGACCGCCCCACTCGGCTGCAACGCCTGAGTAACGCCAGCTCCCTGCGGAAATACATTTGTGGGAAGGAAGCCTTTTCTCGCAGGTCGTCGCCTTTAACGGTCGCTTTCTAGCCCCAGGCCACGACCCGGAAGCCATGAGCATTCACTCCGACTGTCGCGCCCGTCGGGATTTTGGTTTCCCTTCCGCATTCCGCAACTTCCTCGCTGCGACGCAAGCCACTCGATCCGCACCGCACCGCACGCCGCCACCTGCCAGTGCGGCCTCCTCCACCTCTAGCTCCCTCGAATAGCAGACACAGCATGCAGCCCGCGGTGCGTCAGAGCCTCTCCGCGGCGGCGAAGGCGCGGACGGCGTCTGCGGCGCGTCGCGCCTTTGCGTCGGTGGCGCCCGAAGCGGAGCCGGCGTTTGAGAAGCGCAACGGCGCCAAGGGCCCCATTGTGAGCGAGCGCGCCTTCATCGAGTTCAAGCGTGAGGCTGACAAGTACCGCAACGTGGACGAGCGCGTGCACGACTGGAACGAGATCAACACGGAACACCGCGACCCGACGGAGCGCAAGATCCAAGCGGCGCGCTGCATGGACTGCGGCACGCCCTTCTGCCAGACCAACACGGGCTGTCCCGTGAACAACCTTATCCCGGAGTGGAACGAGCTGGTGTACCGCGACGAGTGGAAGGAGGCCATCGACCGCTTGCACAAGACCAACAATTTCCCCGAGTTTACGGGCCGCGTGTGTCCCGCGCCCTGTGAGGCCGCTTGTGTGGCTGGACTCGTGGACGACCCGATCACCATCAAGAACACGGAGTACGCTATCGTGGACCGCGCCTTCGAGGAGGGCTGGATCGTGCCGCGTATCCCGCGTCGCAACGGACTGCGTGTGGCTGTGGTGGGCTCGGGTCCTGCCGGCCTTGCCGCTGCCGACCAGCTGAACCAGAAGGGCTACCACGTGACAGTCTTCGAGCGTGAGGACCGCGTGGGTGGACTGCTGATGTACGGCATCCCCAACATGAAGCTAGACAAGAAGAAGATCACGCGCCGTGTGGATCTGCTGGCCGAGGAGGGCATCGAGTTCGTCACGAACGCTGAGATCGGCAAGACGGTGGCCATGGAGGAGCTGCAGAGCGAGCACGACGCTGTTGTGCTGGCGCTGGGCTCCACGGTGCCGCGCGACGTGGACATCCCAGGCCGCGACCTGAAGGGCGTGCATTTTGCCATGGAATTCCTGACCAAGAACCAGAAGCGACTCATGCTGACGGTGGACGGCAAGCTGGAGAGTGGCTGGGACCGCAACTTTGTGACGGCTGAAGGCAAGGATGTGGTGGTCATCGGCGGTGGTGACACGGGCACGGACTGCATCGCCACGTCGATGCGTCATCGCTGCAAGTCGGTAGTGAACCTCGAGCACAACCCGCAGCCGCCCGCGCAGCGCGCGCCGGAGAACCCTTGGCCTGAGTACCCGCGCATCTACGGTGTGGACTATGGCCACGCGGAGGTGCGCTCCGTGTTCGGCCAGGACCCGCGCAAGTACAGCCGCATCACCAAGGAGTTCAAGGGCAACGCCGAGGGCGAGATCACGCACGTGGTGACGCTGCTGGGCGAGAAGGACCCGAAGACGGGTGTGATCTCAGCCATCCCCGGCACAGAGGAGGAGATTCCGTGCGACTTGGTGCTCTTCGCCATGGGTTTCATCCACCCGGAGCAAACCATCGCCGAATCCATTGGGCTGGAGGTGGACCAGCGCCAGAACATCCGCGCGGCGTACGGCGACTACCAGACATCGGTGGAGGGCGTGTTCGCTGCTGGTGACTGTCGTCGTGGGCAGTCGCTCGTCGTCTGGGCTATCAACGAAGGCCGCGGTGTCGCGGACGCCGTGGAGAAGTACTTCCTGCAGGAGGGTTTCCAGCCGGAGGTCTCGCAGAACCAGCGCTTTGGTTAGAGCGACACCACATCGCGCCAAGGTACCAGTTACGGGTAGGACATGGCGCCAGCGACGGAAGCCGACCCTGCGCCAACCGACTGCTCAAGTGGGAAGCCACACTTGCAGAAGTCGCTCACGCGCTGGCTCTGGCTGGTTGGAGCACGGCGGCACCATCTCGCGCCGACAAGAGGGAGATACAGCACCGGGAGGGGGAGTGACAGGAAATGTTTTATTGTAGGACCGCGTGGGCCTTCCTGCGCTGCAGCTGCAGCTGGAGCTGCCGGCGTTGGGCTTGTTGATTGCGATGTAGGACACCAGAAGCAAGGAGAAAGAAACACAACCAACACGGAAGGAGACGACAGGTATGAACTGATCTCATTATCTACAGCTTGCGTTGTGCGTCTGTCTGGCTCTGCCATCCTCTTCCTCGCCCTACAGATAAATAACAGGCACGTGTGCACGCAGGCTGTCGACCGCGGCTTTGAGAACGTCGGCATTGGCCTTGTTGTAGCGCAGATCCAGCACACGCACCCCCGTGAGCATGCTCACGTCCCCCAGTGCGCCGCAGTGCGACAACGTCAGCTCGTGCACGTGATGCAGCGCGCCGACGTCCTCCAACAAGTCGCAGCCCGAGAGGTTGAGAGTGTGCACACGGCCGAGTGCACTGACGTCACGCACCTTGGGGCAGTGGCGCAGCGACAGCGTGTGCACCTGCCCCAAGGCTGAGAGATCTTCAAGCAGCGGACAGTAACTCAAGTCGACATACCGAGCACGTGCGAGGGGCGTCACGTCCTGCAGGTTCCCGCAGCCTGCGAGCTTCACGACGCGAGCGCTGTGTGCCAGCGGCTGTACGTCCTCGATGCCGTCGCAGAAGCGCAGATCCACCTCTCTTGCGCCTGAAAGCACGCGGATGTCGCTCATAAGTGGACAGCCAGACAAGTTGGCCTTTGTGAGGGTCGCGCTCGACTGTGCCAACACCTGGATGTCGGCGAGAGCCTCGCAGCGGTAGGCACCAATGGTGTGCACTCCTCGCAGTGAGGAGCCGAGGGAGCTGAGACGTCTGCAGAAACTCACGTCCAGATCGCGCACACGAGTGAGTCCGTCCAGTGTTGTGAGCTGAAAACAGCGAGAGAGAACAAGGCGATTGAGTGCTGGCAGGTGACGCAGCTCCGACTCGGCAAAACCCGTGCAGCCCGACAGATCCAGCTCTCGCAACAGTGACGTTGAGCCGCCCAGCATCTTCAAGTCCGTCAAGCCCGTGCACTGTCGCAGGGAGAGTTCCAGCACGCCTTGAAGCGCCGAGACGTCGGTCACGGCCTTGCAGAGCGAGAGATCCAGCTTCTGCACGCGACCCAGGGCCGAGACGTCTGTGATGTTGATACAGCCTGTCAAGTCCAGCTCCTGCACCCCGCCCAACGCTGAAACGTCCGTGATACCCAAGCACTTGCGCAGCTTGAGTATGCGGACCTTGCCAAGCGCCGACACGTCCGTCACGTTCACACAACTGGACAAGTTCAGCTCGTACACGTTTCCGGATCCCAAGGCGCTGACGTCCCTTATTTCCACACAGCCGCCCAAGTTGAGCTCACGAACACCTCCCAACATGCTCACATCTCGGAGCTGTGGGCAGTTGCGCAGACTTAGTCGAGGCACGTGGCACAGAGCGCTGACGTCGCTCACGCCGCGACAGACGTTGAGCTGCACGGACTCGCAGTTCGCGAGTGGGGAGAGATCCGAGACCCCGTGGCAGTAAGACAAATCGATGTGTCTCGAGCGACTGAGGAACGTCACGTCCTCCAGGAACTTGCAGTAGCTGAGATCCACGTCGCGGATCCCGGCCAACCAGTGCAAGCCGTCGATCTGCGCGCAGCCGCTGAGTCCCAGCTCTCGAAGCTGGTGGACGCCGTCAAAGAGCCGCACACGCCGGATCCCAGACAAATTGAGCTGCTTCACCTGTCCATCGCCTCCAATACAGTCCTGCAGCGCCCTCGGACACGCGTAGCGTCCAGGCAGACTGCCACCGTCAGCGTCAGTGTCCATTTCGTTTGCCAGTAGCGGCTCCGGGGCCGGCTCACCACGCTCCAAGTCGAGTTCCAGCTCTCCAGCAGCGTTTACGTTGTAGTGAATGTCACTGGACCAATGGATGCTCTCACCACTGCGCACGGTCTTCTCCACGGGCTGGAAGGCGACGTTACGCAGGTTGGGCCAGCACTGCAGCACACGCAGTAATCCACGCACGCTGCAGACTAGTTTGGCTTCGACTCGCAGCTGAACGCGCTCATGAACCACGTGATAGAAGAACCGGTTGAGCTCCGCCAGCGCTACGGCTTCGTTCAGCGTCAAGAAAGGGATCAAATGCTCGTCCCAGAGCTCGACGGGTAGTGTGTGCTGCAGGAGGGATACAGTGGCTGGTTGCATTACCGCTGGTAGATTTGATGAGGACTAGAGACAAGTTGCTGGGTCGAAAGGGGCAGAATGGCAAGTTGGAGCGGATTTGGTGGCTCACGCCAAGCATTCACGCGGGTCGATCGATGCACTGCACATGGGGAGAAGCGGCTGAGAGAAGACTGCTGGTTGTGGCTGAGAACACCTGGCCTAGCGAACTGGTGGCACGACGTGGACATTCTCAAGACCAAGACTTAGCTCACGTGGCTACGCTGCGGCTGGTACGTGATCGGCTATACCGACGTCTGTCCGCTTGTCTGTTTGCTGCTCTCTTCCGTGACCTCATTGCCATTGAGGATACTAAGTGTTCAGATGTTTGTCCGCGATTCATTTGCTACCAGTCTCCCCAGCAGTTGGTCCCAAGATCACAAGCACCACTTGTAGTCCAAGGTGCTGTGGTCGCTATAAGGAAAAAGGTGAGAAGGGTATTTGGCTACCTTTCTTCACGAAGGTGGCGCAATCTTGGAGCGTCCGAGCCAAGCCAACCTGGTTGTCTTGATGTTGTGCTGCAGATGCAGAGAGGTATTCTTATCCAGTCGAGCGCAGACGCACGAGCGTAGGACGCCCGATTTAGCTGCTCCACCCCACGACCCAAGCCAGTTTGAGCTCCAGCACAGGGAAACGGAGGCCTCTTCACACGTAACGCGAGCTGCTGCACACTCGCAAGACTAAGCTCTTGGACTCACACGACGACAGACTCCGGCCGACTCGACACCTCTGCTGCTTGCAACAACATGGCCCGAATGGACGTGGAATCGACGCCGAAGCGGCTGGAGTGCGGCGACGCAGTGGAACTGGGGCCTTTGGGTGTGGAGGAGAAACGCACGGCTTCACTACCCGACGAAGAAGAGCTCTCGTCAGAGGACAAGACCGCCGTCGTGCTCACGACGCTGGAGCTGACGCCGATCCCAGAAGCCTCGAGCTCAACGGTGGACGAAGCGCTCGTGAACTTGGCGGACAGCTCGGACTGGCTCCAGCAGTACGAGGCCGTTGTGTCACTGCGTCGACTCGTGGTGCATCACAGCGAACTCGTGACAGCGCAGCAGGTGGACGCTTTCTTGGGACCATTGGCGCTGGAAGGAGACAACCTGCGCTCGGCTGTGGCCAAAAACGCGCTGCTGGCGGCCGCCGAGTGCTTCGAGTTCCTTCCGCGCGTGAGTCTGGAGCCACCGCTGCTGGCGGGGGCCCACCCAGAGGTGCTGGACGTGCTGCTGCGTCGCAGTGTGTGCGAGAAGCGCTTCTTGCGCGACGCCTCCGCCTTCGCCGTACAGAAACTCGTGGCACATTTGGCTGGACTCCCTCTCCTGGCTGCAGCCGCGCGGTACGGCACCAGCAAGAACTCTCGCGTGTGTGGCGTTGCAGCACACATCATCGCCGCCAGTTTGCTGACCCTACAGCAGCTTCAAGACGTCCCAGATGATGGAGACGCCACGGATCTCCAGCACCGACTGGCCAGAGAGGACGGCCGCCCGTTGCGAGCCGTGCTCCGGGCGCTGGCAGCTTTTCGCGAGAGCAAGGACACCACGGCTCGCTCGGAAGCTGCGGCAGCGTTACGGCGGCTAGGCGAAGTGTTGGGACGCGACGGGGTTGAGACGGCGCTCCGAGACGCGTTCGCAACGCGCGGACAAGCTGGCGTGGTGGCGCGCATGCTCAAGGACGCCTTCCCGACGGCGCAAGGCTGCAGAAGGCCGCTGCGACGCACCGGGTCGCTGCGGGAACGCATGCTAGGGAAGGAGGCACAGGTGGGCACTGCGGGAGCGTCCACACCCACGGCTCCATCGTGACACAGGAACAACAGCATTGCAGCCAGCCAAACGAGTTCGCGAGAGAGAAATACAGGTGCTCGATCGCGTGGTGTTGGGGGTTTATTCGCTGTTGGAGCGGTTAAAAAAGCGGTGCGTCACTGCTGCTACTGCTACTGCTACTGCTGTCGCGACCGAGGAAGAGGTACGTCCGTGCGTCGCTTAATTCACATCAGCCACCGTCATGATGATCTGCTTGCCCAGGTCGTCCGAGAGCTTAGCGCCTGAGAGCAGCACGACGCGGTCGCCCGAGTTGAGCCAGCCCAGCTTCTTAGCGTGCTGAATGGCCTCCGTGGTGGTGGGACGCTCGCCAGTGCTGGGCACGACCGGGTAGAGGCCGCGGTGGATCTGGAGCTGACGACCCACCTTCTTGTTTTGCGTGAAACACATGACCGGCACCGTGGGCTTGTACTTGGCCACCTTGCGCGCCGTGTAGCCCGTGTCCGTGAGCACGATGAGCAGCTGGGCCTTCATTTCGTCGGCCGTCTTGACCGCCGAAGACACGACGGACTCGACGTCTTCCCCAGAAGGCGAGAAGTGGAACTTGGCGCGCATGGCCGGCTCCAACAGAAGTTCGTCCGCTTCCTTGATAACCGTCATCATGGTACGCACGCTCTCCTCCGGGTACTTGCCGTTGGCGCACTCGCCACTGAGCATGACGCAGTCGGCACCGTCCAGCACGGCGTTACCCACGTCCGACACTTCGGCACGCGTAGGACGCGGGTTGTTGATCATGCTCTCCAGCATCTGCGTGGCCACAATAACGGGCTTGCCCACGGCGTTACACTTCTCCACCATGTGCTTCTGGTACGTGAGCACCTTCTGCAGCGGCACTTCCACGCCCAAGTCGCCACGCGCGCACATGATGCCGTCCGACGCTTCCAGGATCTCGTCAAAGTTCTGCACACCCTCCAGGTTCTCCACCTTGGAGATGATCTTGGGGGCGATGTAGTCCGGCTGGTGCGCCCAGTGCTTGGAGATGCACTTGGCGACATATTCACGGATGGTGTGCACGTCGCTGGCCTTGCGGATGAACGAGGCGGCGATGAAGTCAATGTCGTGCTGCACGCCAAAGTCCAGGTCCTGCTTGTCCTTCTCGGACAGCGCAGGCAGCTCCACGATGAGACCAGGCAGGTTCACACCCTTGCGGTTGCCGATCTGCTCCGTGTTGTTGATGACGCAGCGCACGTCGCCGTCCTCCACGGACACGCACGTGAGGTCCACGAGGCCATCGCTCAGCAGCACCGTGTCACCCACCTTGACCGTGTCGGCCAGCTCCTTGTACGTGACGTAGATCTTCTCGGCCGTGCCCTGCTCCTCGAAGGCCGGGTCCGTAGTGAGCACCACGTGCTTGCCCGTCTCGAGCGTCACCTTCTTGCCGCCCACCATCTTGCCCGTACGGATCTCCGGGCCCTTGGTGTCGTGCAGCACGGCGCGCATGTTAAAGTCCTGGTTGTCCGACGTGTGCACGCCGCGGCAAGCGCGCAGGTTGCTGATGCGCGTGGCAGCCTCGTTGTACTCGGCGTGCGAGAAGTTGATGCGCATGATGCGCAGGCCCACGTCCGTGAGCTTCTGCGTCATCTCCATGGACTCGGACGAGGGGCCGATGGTGCCCACGATCTTGGTCATGGAGAACTTGTCGCCGCGCGGGTTCTGGTACACGGACGCATTGGACGTGGCCGACAGCGCGCGGGCGTTGCGCACGGCGGTCTGCACGGAGCGGAGGGTGAGACGACGCAGCATGGCGACGAATGGGAAGAGGAGGAGGAACTGTGGGTCCAAGCGGAAGATCCGGGAATGAACGGCAGGCAGAAGAAAGCGGAGGACAGGCAACAGACAAGAGAGCGAAAGACACGCAAGAGTCGTGAGTTGCTGAGCTCCCAATCCGACGAGAGGCGTCCGCGCCCAAGCGGCAAGCAGGCAAAGCCGCCAAGCAGCCAGCCAAGCAGCCTCCGCGTGTGCATGTGCGTGTGCGTGTTGCATGTGCCATCATCCCGTGGGATTTGCCGGCGCTCCAAGCAGCCCCGAGGCGAGCGAGATTCGCACGGAGCCGCAACGAGCGGACGCTGGCGCTGGCGCTGGGGACGTCGCATGCAGACGAAGGAGCGCAGCCTACCTCTGAGGGGAGACCGGGGCCGGGTGCGAGGCGAAGAGCGGCTTGCGTTGTGAACCGCAGTCGTGTCTTTGGTGCTTGGTGTCCCCAAGCCCGGCTGGGGGGACGCTCGCTGCCGTCCGTTCCGGAGGGAACGAGAGCCCGGACACATCTTCAGACATCTCCCTGGGGATACGGACCATGGGAGGAGGCAGCCCTACGGGTGGGTCGGCTCGGCGCCCAAGCCGCCTGCATCTCCGGAACACTCGGGGGCTTGCGTGGCGGAGGAACCCGCGGGTCGGAAGGCTGTGGCGGGTCTGGGTCTGGGGTCTGGGAGCGGGGCAAGGGGGACTACCCGGATATTAGGCCCGAGATGAGCGCGATCGAACGGAGACAACCCGACTCCCCATCTTGCGGGCTGCTGAAGTCTCGGGGGTTGCTTGCTTGCTTGCTTGCCGCGCGTGATTGCGCTTGCTCACACAGACACTGCTGTTGGTTAGCAAAGGTGTCTGCGTGGCCGGGGCCGGCGCTGGGCCTGGGCCTGGGCCGGCGCTGGGCCACACGCGGCGAGCGGCAGTGGGCCCCGCACACTTGAACTTCAAGCCGCTACTTACCCGAACCGCGCCGCACCTCCTGAGGCGTCAAGCGGGCTTACAAGCCGCAAGTGAAACCAGAGTACCCTGGCTATCTGTGCAAGTTGCGCTCGATACTTACCTGAGCAAGATACCCGCTGCTTGGGTCAGCAGCGATCGGACCAACTGGTGGCGGCGAGCGACTCGCATGGCGAAGCAGGTTGAAGCGAAGGCTGGGCGTGCAGGAAGCGCTGTTTGCGTGTGCGGAAGGGCTCCGTGCGGCCCTAGGTGCGTGCGCGCCCCAGCACCGAAGTCTGCAGCGCTGGCTGTGTGGTCGGACGCTCCGAGTCCAGCTGAATCGCACGCATTGCAGCGAAAGGGAAGGGGTGGCAGTTCAATTGGATTGGGAGTACTTCTGTCCTACAAGACGCAGTGGAAAGAGGAGGAGTACGAGTAGCTGGAGGTGCTAGAGCAGACGGAGGTGGAACCTGAAGAGTAGCAGCGGCCCTTGCCGCGGAAAAACTGGTCTCCGTGCAGGACCTGCGCCTTAGCGGCGTCCTCGGCGCTGGCGTGGGTGGCGCCGTGCAAGCAGGCGGCACAGAAGGTGACCTTACGCCGCGTCAGCCGCAGGTCTGCCGTCACGAAACTCAGCTTCTTCTGCTGCTTGCAGGAGCTGCACAGATGGCCGAAGCAGAGCTTGCAGGCGCTGTCGCTCTTACCAAAGTCTCCCAGTCGCCGCGAGCGCAGTGGACGCACACACGACACGCACGTGGGCTCCGAACTGGGGGCGCCCAACTCCTTGGCGGCATTGCAGCGCTTCTCCAGCATGTACGCCAGCTTCTTCATTCGGCCGCAGTGTGCGTACTTGAGCGTGGATAGGAAGGCGCTGGCCATACTGGGCACCAGCAGTCGCTTCATGTGGTCGCCCGCCGAGTCCATTAGCCCCATGACGTAGATCTCCACGGCGTTGGAGCGCGTCTGGCGGAAGAAGGCGCAGATGGACAAGTTGGCACGCACACGACCCGGGAGCGCATGCGTCTGTGGGAAGTTCACCGAGTGCAGCACGTGGTAGCCCACCTTCTCGCCGTCGGACAGCTCTGTCATGCCCGTAGTCTCCACGTACACGTAGTCGCGGTTCTTGACGAGCGTCGTGGAGTGCAGCGGGATGTCCAACTCCATCCATTTCACCACTACAGACTTGAAGGGGTTCTCCAGTGTGGGCTCCACCACCGTCTCAAGCACGGCGGCGCCGCTGATGTCGCTTACGTACGACGCCTTGATGCGCATGGCCTCCAGCGTGGGGTTGACCACACCGAACATGACGTCATCTAGCGTGCCGATGGACGTCCCGACGCACAGCAACTTGGGCAGCGCCGTGGGCTTTTGCTGACGCTGGGCGTACACGCGTGCGGCACCCTTGGTCTTGATGGATTTCCACTGCCTGGGGTTCACGCGGCCGCGTTGCACGTTGAGGAAGTCGTTGTAGCTCGGGAGGTTGCCGAGCAAGATCCTGTCTGCGATCTCCTCCAGCTCACTCGTGTCCGAGGCCGAGAGTGCCAGATCGGCGAACGGGTTCACGGTGAAGCGGTCTGACGGCATCGTGCAGTACTGGCGGTGCGGCGGAGCGGGAGGAAGTGAGAATGGCAGCTCTACGTGTCGCTGGACTCGCCCATGGGCTCGGACGGATGGCGACGGCGTAACGCAGACCTGTAGTGGCGGCCCAGCTGGCCCAAGGGCCGGATCGAGCGAGCGGCACGCAGGTTGTAGCCTATCGGTGAGTGCCCGGACGTCTGCTTTCGATTGCTCCAGGTGCGATGTGGGTTGCTGGTGATAACGCTAGTGGCTGCCACATGTGGCGTGGAGGGGTGTTCTGGCTGTGCTAGCTGCGGAAGCTCGTCGTGCACGCCGTCAAAGCAGACGGGAAAGCAGACGGGAAAGCAGTTGTTTCACCTGCTGGAGCCCGATAAGAGTCTGGGGCTGTGGAGCTGTGGGGCTCGATGCAATGGGGCTTTGAGCTTTGGCGGAGACTGCACGTAATAGTCCAGCAGGTGCGTTGCCATCTGACAGAAGTGACAGGTAAATGGGTCGAAGTGATGGTGACAAGCATGGGCACGACGCCGTCGCTGCGATATACGTCGGCTACTCTGCGTTCTTAGGACATTAGAAGGTGCTCAGACAACGGCGACGACTGCCCGAGAGTCGTCCAGCGACTGGCTCAAAGTCCTAGCTGCTACTGGACGTCACGGGAGCGACCGGGCACGCAAACAGACGGGGGTGAGGCGGCTGTCTACTTACTTGGCCTTGGTCTGGTTGGCGACGCCGGCGATACGCGCCTTGATCTCCTCCTGGTTGCCCACGTAGTAGCCCGAGAGCGGGGCGATGGCGTCCGGGTGCGGCACGGGCTTGAAGTTCTCGTCCAGGTCGTAGACGAGCGGCACACCCGTGGGGATGTTCAGCCCCGTGATGGAGTCCTCCGGAATGTTGTCCAGGTGCTTCACCAGCGCACGCAGACTGTTGCCGTGGGCCGCAATGATGATCTTCTTGCCGGACTTGATGGACGGGATGATAGTCTCGTCCCAGTAAGGCAGCACACGCTCGCCAGTGGTGGCCAGCGACTCGGCGAAAGGCAGCAGCTCCTTAGGCACGTCCGCGTACTTCACGTCGTTGCCCGGGTAGTACGGGCTCTCGGCGTCGAGCGGCGGCGGCGGCGTCGCGTAACTACGGCGCCAGATCATGACCTTCTCGATGCCGTGCTTGTCCACGGTCTCCTGCTTGTTCAGGCCCGTGAGCGCGCCATAGTGGCGCTCGTTGAGACGCCACGAGCGCGTGACGGGGATCCACATGAGGTCCGTCTCCTCCAGGATGTTCCAGAGCGTCTTGATGGCGCGCTTCAGCACCGACGTGTAGGCCAGGTCGAACTTGAAGCCCGCCTCCTTGAGCACCTTGCCGGCATCGTGCGACTCCTTCTCGCCCTTGTCCGACAGCTGCACGTCGTGCCAGCCCGTGAACTTGTTGTCCACGTTCCACTGGCTCTCGCCGTGGCGGATGAGAACGATCTGGTACTTGGCTGCAAGCGCCAACACGCACAGCAAAGCGACACACGAAGCTGAGCGTCAGCACCACCTCGCGGGAGCGCACAGACACGGACAAGCGCAACAGAGGGACTGCAGGCGCCCCAGCGCCTCGAGCCGCGCACACAGCTCCCGCGGCGAGGCGCCTGTGCGCTATCTGCAGGCGCCCACGGAGCGCGCCAGACCAACAAGCTAAGCGAACGTACCGGCCATGGTAGGAAGGCGCGGGATCTGCGGTGGAGCGGAGGTGTGAAGTCGGCTGCACTGGGGGGAAGAGGGCGAAAAGCAAACTGAGCTCGATGACACACCGATGTGGCTGGCGCAGTTGGTCGCAAAAAAGCTCAATGGCTCGGATTGGTTGGGACATTATGCAATTCCGATTAAAAGCGCGGGCGCCCTCTCAAAGTTGATGCTGAGCCTGCGTGTTTCTGCAGTTGGAGAGCAAGCAAAGGTGGCGGACCAATCAGATGCGAGATGACCAAGAGAAGACGGAGCCCCAGCGGAATCCTCGTGTTGATTGGCCAAGACCTGCGCGGCGGTTGCGTGTTTTTGCAAAGCGGGGAAAGCAATCCTTTCGGGCAGAGATGCGTCGGGCTGCATACTCATTGGCAGGCTCCAGGGACTTGGCGAGTTCCAGGGCTTGGCGCGCTCCAGGGACTTGGCGGTGGCGCTTGGAGCTGCTGCGGGCTCTGCGGCCGGCCTACTCGTCCTGCCTCCCTTGAAGATCCCCTCCGCGCGAGGTTCCCGGAGGGGCTCCCAGGACAAAGGGACAGACGAAGCTTGGCGGCGGCGTTCTTGGCGAGCAAGTTGGGTCTGCGTGTCTCAGTCACGCTGTGACCAAGCAGAAAACACGAATGCGGAGCAGATTCCCAAAAGTGGTTGGCGTTGGTCGGCTCCTTTTTGGCCAATGAGAGCGGAATTCGGCGCCCGCTCGCGCTTCAGAAAAGCCCAAAGTTCTTCAGTTTGTCCGAAAAAGGGTGCTCTTTTCGGACAATCTGAATATTTTGTCGTGGGCGAGCGGACGTCAATATTCGCTCTGATTATTGGAAAAGCAGGCTTGTGCTCTCTCTGATTAGTAGAAAAGAATGGTGTCTGCTCTGTCTGATTGGTTGATTTCGTACAATCCGAACTTGAACATCGGGTCTAGAAAGTTTGGCCCCCTATTGAATTTTAGATATTGCAGTGAATAGTGACAACAATTCGCAGGTTTTGACGACTTCTACATAACGTTTGTCAGTGGAGGGTGGAATCTGATTGGCTGCTCGAGACCTAGCCTTGTATACCTTTTTTGTTCATACAGGGCTGGGGGTGGTCCGGCGCGTCCAATATCCATGTGTCCCACACAAAATGGCGACGCTGCCTGCTGGGCCACATCTTCTCGACGTCGCTCGCGCATGCCCGCAGTGCCGGCGCAGCTCCTCGAAATGCGAGCATGCAGCAGCCTGGTTTGCGGAGCACTTCACGGGCCAAGGCGAACAGGGTCCCTGCACGGCGAAAGCTGGAGGTGGAAGTCTATTCCACGCATTACGGCATGGGCTTCGAGGTGCACGTGTTTCAGCATGTCGTCTAGAACAGCCATTGGTTCGCCACACCTGACCACTGGAACCGCGCGCACCATCGCGGCCTCGAAAAACTCCGTGGTGCGGTGGAGTGCCACGTCCGGCTTGTGGTCCCCATGGAGGGGATTACAGAAGAGATTGGCAGGCGCGTCTAGGCGGCGACGAAACGATGTCCGATGCGAAGCGCGCAAGACACCCACCAGGGAAACGATGCAGGTGCTGGTAAGCAACTCGTGAGAGGAGGATTTGGCGGGTGTGATGGCGGACAGCGCAGTTAACGTGCAAGGTGATGGCATGTGCATTGTCACGTGTGGTGCATCTCGTAGCGATGAACTTGGCTGGCTCGCTTTGCTGGCGGAAATGCGTGAACTGCCGCCGGATCGAGTTGTGCAATCCGCGTGGACGGAGGCAGCTGCCGCAGTGCCGGCGAAGGTGGAACACGCGCTCGCCACGTTTGTCAGCACTTCACTTCGCCATTAGTTTGGCGCTTCAGCGTGGCTGAGTGGTCTTAGGGACAACCCAGCGTATTTTCCAACATCTCCAACAAAAGAGCAAGGACTTCTTATGCCGTGGCGAACGAGTATGATGCCCCAGAGAGTTGGGAGTTGTGGGGTAGCGGCATTGAGACAGTTGATTGCGAGATACCAAGTGCCCCTGGGAAACTCGCCGTCAAGACTTCACCCGCGGCCTGAAGTTGCCTCGCTTTGGTCGCGCATACGGTAATAGTGACCGTACAAGAAGCTAGCTAAGTGCTGCGATGACGGCAACGCGCCAACTCGGGGTTTCTTTGGTATCACGAGTTGCTGATAGGCTAGTTCTCATCTTAGCTGTGCTTGACCAACTCTGGCCTTGCTGTGGGTGAAGAATGGAGGGCGACTTAAAAAAATGATGGCAACTCGTGGGAATTCAGTGGTAGATTGAGAACGCCTGAACGGCGCTCATTGCTGCTACTGGGATGAAGCGCGTACACACAAGCTTCAGGCGCTTCATCGATCGATTGAGCCCAGCAAACCAGTTGCATGCCAAAAACCTGGGCCTCTGCGAGGACAGTCAAGTTTATGCCGAGCACTGGGTCGGTCCAACAGAAACGGACCCGAACTGGCAAGTCGCACTTCTTCACCCGGCCGAGATTTCATCAGAAGCTCCGCCAGTCGTTCAAGTGCTAGACTGCCAGCGTGTAGTCACGCCCATGGGAGATAGATCGATAGTGCCAGCGACAACAAGACGCGTCGTCACGTGAAGCGGTGAAGCGGTGAAGCTCGGAGCGGTGAAGCTCGGAGCGGTGTTTGGACGTGGAGCTTTGAGGAATTGCCACACCTCATGAGCGCAGCCAATTTCCTGCAGGTTGAGTTGTTCGCGACAATTTGGTGGTGCCTTCATGCACCTGGCAGTTGTGTGGCGTCTCACTGCTCTTACCAGACATCAAACGCGGTGTACAATTTGCAGAGCATGGGGTGTTCGTCGGCACTGCCGCCCGCACTAAAAATCGACTCACAGAATCCTTGCGCAGCGGTAGTCATTTCGGGACTTAGTTCCTGGAAGGACGAGCTGCTCCAGGTCATGTTGTTCTTCGAGAGCACGCTATTCGGCCTTGGTGGCGGGCGAGGACCCGAAAGCCCGTGACGATGAACTCGCCCGTAGCCTGGTAGAAGTTGTCGGTTTCCCAGTAAGGAGTCTCGAGAAGTGCAAGATTCCACCCTGAGAGCACCTTGGTCGACGTCTGGCCGGTCACTTGCTGTGGGATGCAGTTCGCTTCGGCCTCTCCGCGGCTCTGGGTGAGGTTTTCGTACACTGCATGCACGGATGCATGTGCTTGAGTGCGCGACTTGAGGCGTTCGCGGAGAGACTCTGGCGGTTGAGCGTGCACTGGAAAACGAGGTGCTGCTGCATCCCTTGAAATGTTGAGCAATTGTGCATCCCGCATTTTTACAGCAACACAAGCAGTCTCACGATAGCTCAAGGGGCAAGCGCATAAGCATACAGAATTCCGATATTTTCATACAGAATTCTGCTGAAACCTTCACGAATCCAGTTGCTGGAAAAGAGCCTACACTCATAGAGAATTTGGCCTATCCCCATCTCCCGATTAATTGTCGGTGTGTACTTAGCGCTCCGCTTCCCGCGCTTTTTGGCGCGCGCCAAGGTTTCCGCCGCCAGTAGCTCAGCAAGACGCGGCGCCAAGGCAGCGCTCTCCTCCGCTGCCGTTCTCTCTCTTTCTCCCTCGCTGCGCCTCCCGCGGCGTATTAGCCACCGCACCATGGACTGGGACGCGGGCCGCGTGTCGGCCGTAGGCATGGAGAGCGCGGCGGCCGTCGCAGCTCGCGACGCACAGTCGGCCGCCAGCCCCGCGGCGCTGCAACGACGTCTGCTGGCCTTCCTGCGCGGTTTCCGCGTGGGCCCGCTGTTCTACTACCGCGAGCAGCTTCTGGCCAACTATCGCCGCGGCCAACTGCACTTCACCGTGAACCTCACGCACCTGGCATCCTTTGACCAGGAGCTGCAAGATCTCATCCTCAAGAGCCCCAAGGAGCATTTGCCGCTGCTGGAGAGCGCCGCCAAGGACATGCTGGCGCAGTTGCTGGTGGGTCAGAGCACGCAGGACGCCGCGGCGATGGACGACACAGCTGCGGACGGCGTCTCGAGCGTGAAGAACCTGCCGGATGTGCAGGCCGTGCTCGCCAGCGACCAGGCTCCCGTGGCGCTGCGTCATGTTCACGCGCAGGAGATCAATCGGCTGGTGAAAGTGCCTGGCATCGTCATCAGCGCCACTCGCGTGCGTACCAAGTGCGTGGCAGCCACTCTACGCTGTAAGAACTGCGGGAATACCAAGCGCGTGGCTGTGTCGGGGCTTGGCGGCGTCAATATCCCACGCATCTGCGACCGCAACAAGGAGGACGAAGCGGCCATTGCGGCAGGTGGAGAGGCATGCCCAAAGGATTCCTACATAGTGCTGCCCGACCGTGGCGAGTACGTGGACCAGCAAACGCTCAAGCTGCAGGAGAACCCGGAGGTGGTGCCCACGGGCGAGATGCCGCGCAATCTGGCGCTGGTGGCCGATCGGCACCTTGTGGATCGCGCTTCTCCAGGTACGCGTGTGTCTGTGGTAGGGATTACCTCTGTGGTAAACTCTGGTGGGAAGAACGTCGGTGCAGTGGCCATTCGGACGCTGTATTTGCGTGTGGTGGGCATTGAGATCGATGAGGAAGGCGCGGGACGAGCTAAAGCCACCTTCACACCGGCAGAGGAGGAGAAGTTCCACGAGATGGCACGAGACCCACAGCTGTACGACAAGCTGGCACGCAGTATCGCGCCGTCCATCTACGGTGACTACACGGTCAACATGAAGAAGGCCATCGCGTGTCTGCTGGTAGGCGGTTCGCGGAAGCGACTGCCAGATGGGATGATCCTGCGTGGAGATATCAACGTGCTTCTACTGGGAGATCCGTCCACGGCCAAGTCGCAGTTCCTCAAGTTCACAGAGAAAGTGGCTCCTGTGGGCGTCTACACGTCTGGTAAAGGCAGTAGTGCTGCGGGTCTCACGGCCTCCGTCATCCGCGACTCCAAGGGCGAGTTCTATCTGGAAGGAGGTGCCATGGTTCTCGCAGACGGCGGAGTGGTGTGTATCGACGAGTTCGATAAGATGCGCGAGTCGGACCGCGTGGCTATTCATGAGGCTATGGAGCAGCAAACCATCTCAATCGCCAAGGCTGGTATCACTACCATCCTCAACTCTCGAGCAAGTGTGTTGGCGGCGGCCAATCCTGTCTTTGGACGCTACGACGACATGCGCTCGGCGTCAGAGAACATTGACCTCATGAGCACCATCCTCAGTCGCTTCGACATGATTTTCATCGTGCGAGACATCCAGGACGATGCGCGAGACCGGCAGATGGCAGCTCACGTCGTCCGCATGCACACCAACTCCCTGGCGTCGGCGACAGGTAAGACAGGGATTGAGAGCGAATCCAGTGGAGGAGAATTTGAACCCTGGCTGCTCAAGAAGTTCATCACGTACTGCCGCACGCGGTGCGCGCCAAGACTGGGTGTGGGTGCGGCCCAAGCGCTACAGGACTTTTACGTGGGTGTGCGCGACGATGTGCGACGCACGCAGAGTGAAGAAGCCACCATCCCCGTGACAGTGCGGCAGCTGGAGGCGCTCGTGCGAATCGCCGAGTCGCTGGCCAAGATGAAGCTGCAGAACGAAGCCACGCGCGAGCACGTGCAGGAGGCCGTGCGGCTCTTTAGTGTGAGCACCATGAACGCGGCCAAGGACGGCGGCACGCAGGGCCTCTTTGGTGGCTTCCACGAGAAGGCGCAGGAGGTGGAGCAGAGCATCAACCGTACGCTGCGGATCGGCACGCGCGTCGAGACGAGCGCGCTTTACAGTCGGCTAGAGGCACAGGGCTACAACCCCAACGCTATCCAGCGCGCCATCCGCGCCATGGTGCAGAAAGGTGCGTTGCGGCAGCTTAGCCAGTACAAGTTCGTCTCGCGCATCAAGTAGGTGATCATTTGATCGAGACTGCGACGTGAGTAAGTACGTTTTGCTTTGTATCATGCACAGTGTTCGGGGCCAATCTGCTCCTGCTTCGCGACTTTGCTGTTGAAAATGTTGGCACAGATGACCTGCACCGGAGGTAAAGCACTTCTCTGTAGAACGGCCAACAGACCCACTGACCCCTTCACTGAACCACCGTGAGTGGAACTGCAACGGAATTGAGCACGTGAACAGGTGGAGGTGAGCGGCTCGGTGGCTGATAGCGCTGAGTGACGTGACTGCGTGGAATGATGTGGAGTGGCGGACTGCGAGGATTCTCGGATCGCAGGCACGATGGGATCCTCGGTACGATACTGAGCTAAGAATCCTGATCGAATGAGGTTCTACGTGTTGGTCCAAGGAGACCAGCACAAGCCTGCAGACCCGTTCAAACTGTTGTTGTCAAACCACACAAACCCGGAAGGTCTTCCTGAGTCAGAGGAGCAAGACGAACTGACAGAGCTACAAGGTCAGTCCCAAGCAGTGTTCGTCGGAGAAAAAGACCGCGGTGGGCGTACAGCTACTGGTGGCAACCAGTGTGATTTTTCGCATCGGGAGGGGTGGCAGACTCCCGGGATCAGCTCAAATGAGCTTGACAACTCGTTGTCGTTGTTATGAAGCGGTCATCGTCGGCCCATACTGCAGCCGAGCTCCACGTGCGGCGAAATGACTCTCCTGGTCGGGAAGGACGCCTCTGTCTCGCGTTAGACTGCCTTGACGTCGATGGTGCAAGGTGGACTTGGTCGCCAGCCACTGAGGTATGGGCAGTGAGACTATCTACTCAACGCTTGCCTTTCGTGTTAGTGAAGGTGCGTGAAGGACCGATGGCTCAGCATGTCCACCAACAAATATTGCGTCCTGTGGGCTCAAGGGAAGAAGAGTTGATTCCAAACGCCAGACGCTGTTGCGTCGAGAGGCTGTGGTCTCAACGCATTCAAGTAATCGGAATTTGGGCCTGCCGTCGCTCGAAGACGCTGCTGGACATGACGCAGGTTATGGACTAGGATTAACTCGGGTTAAGGAGCGGGTGACTGCAGGTGGAAGCAAACTCCACGACGTGGACGGAGCGGCAAAAGTTAGAAGCAGAACAAGTTTGCTTCCTGTAGTTTACAATGGACGGCTTCGACGTGTTCGAAGTCTGTAGCGACTTCAACTTCGGATCCCGATAGCTCTCAAGGACTGTCTGTTGTTAATCATGACGCTGAGATGGCAAGACTAACCCACAACAGCATGGCAGCGAAAGCTGGCACATAGCAGCAAGCGGTGGCTTGGGAATGACAGTCTCTGCACGTGAGAGTCAACGAGCACACACTCCGATAGAGTATCTATCACAGCGAGCAGAGCAGAGCAGACCGCAGTGACTCGTGCGGTAATGGGCGTCGTGGTGTCAAGAAACAAACTCACCCCGTTGCAATTCTCACGCAGAGGAAGACTTCGTTCAAGTTGCACTTTTCCTCTGAATCAATTGATCCAACGTGTTGTTGTGCTGAATGAGCAGGATGGAGTGCTCAGCAAGATCGGGAAGGAATTGCAACGACTGCGAACGTGCTACAGGAAAGGAACCCGAATTTACGTGTCGAAGAGGTGGCGGCGTGCTGATCCTTCGGCTGTTGTCAATCTACCACTGAATCCCCACGAGATGCCAGCACCGCTCTGACTTTCGCCCCTCATCATCCACCGACGTCAACACCAGGGTCGGCTGATCATGGATCACGTGGAGTCTAGCCTGCCAGCTACTCGTGACACGTAAGAAGCCGCGACCACCCAGTCTTGGATGCAACACTCCATTCTGTCATGGATCCTGGTGGCTCAAGACCACGAGTGCTCCGCTCGCTCCAGGTGGATCAAGGACAAGTCGTGATCCAGTGCGAAGAGCACTGCATAATGAAGACTGCTCGTGCTGGCACTGCAGCCTGACGCTCGGCCGAGACGTGGACGCCACGCGCAACTTCTACCTGAAGAACGAGCACTTGCTCACTCGGGCTCCTGGAGTCCGGGTGCCCGGAGACGCCTACTCCGCGGTGTCAGGTGCGCGTGAGCTTGCTCACACACATCGACCCGAAACAGCAAACGGTATGTCCACTAG
>JAADYK010000161.1:0-32863 GCA_023338225.1 Halophytophthora batemanensis
AGCACGAGCAGGCCTTCGTTGTGTAGAGCTCTTCGCACTGGCACCACGACTTGTCCTTGATCCGCCTGGAGCGAGCCGAGCACTCGTGGTCTTGCGCCGTCGGGATCCATGTCTCCCTTGCGCGCTGATCGACCGACCGCCCCCACCACACTGATCGATCCCCCATGTAGAGAAGCGCAGGGGAATGAACGAGGGAGTGGAGCAAGGAGGTTTTGTCGTGTGTTTGGGTGTGGAGGCGCAGGAGTAGGTCGGTAGTAGCTCGCAGAACTGGGAGTGGAATAGCGACTATGCAAGAAGCTAGCTACGAGAAACCGGAGAAGCTCCGCTGCATCGCTAAGTGCTGCGGTGACGGCAACGCGGCAACGCGGGGCTTCTTTGGTATCACGAGCAGTTGGTAGACTAGATCCCATCTCACCTGTGATTGGCCCATTCTGGCCTTGATGTGGGTGAGTAATCGAGGACGAGGTGCACCAAAATGATGGCAACTCATGGGAACTCAGTGGTAGATTGGGAACACCCGAGCGGCTCAATCTCGCGCTCGATGGGCAGCTACGGCTCAATCTCGCGATCGACGGACAAGCCAGAGGTCGACGCCGACGCCGACGCCGACACCGCGCGCGCCGAACAGCAGGAGCCGCTTCTTGGGCCCGCGCCAGCGCAGCAAGAAGAGTCCGCCACCATGAGCCTCGCCGACAAGCTCTACGCATACGACCTGACGCTGTCCACCCTCACGTTCCAGCGCTTCGGCCGCAGCCCCACGCCGCGGCTCTGCTGGGAAATCTTCTCGCACTCGGGCGATGGCTTCCTGTACGTCTCTCTAGCCCTGCGGGTGCCTTTCTCTGGTGTATGCTTCCCCCTGACGAGCGACGGTGTGTCTGCGTCTGCAGGTGGCTGCTGACCATCCCGCCGGTCATGGGCGTGCTGTGGGTCTTCGGTCTCATCGGGCCCTTCGAGCCGTCCACCAAGATGTTCCTCTCGGCGCTGTCCGTGTGCATGATTGTACGTGTCTTCTACTCCTCAGTATGCTCGCCTTGTGGTCACAATACGTTGCTAACATGCAGGTCATCGGGACTCTGCGACTATGGCTGCGTGTGCACAGGTGGACATCATCGCCATTATGCTGCTGAAGCTGGTGTTCCGGCGCCAGCGCCCTCCGCACCACACGGCCGACATGCGCTTCGTGGGACCTGACCAGCACTCGTTCCCGTCTGGCCACTCGACCCGCGTGTGGTGCATTGTGGCGCTGCTGATGGACTTGACCGCGACGCACCCATGGATCCTGCGCGACTTCTTCTACGGCATGGAGCCTGGTGTGCTGGTGGCGCTGTCCATTGTCTGGGCCATGCTCATCAACTTCTCGCGCATTGCGCTAGGCCGCCACTACCCGTCGGACGTGCTGGCGGGCACGCTCATCGGCTTCTTCGTCTTCTACCCCATCTCGGCCTTCTTCATCCACCACTACGGCATGCTGGAGTCTCACATGCCGCCGCCGCCGATCTACTAGACGTTCTTCACGCGTAAGGGCTTCGTGCGGGAGGATACAGAAGACTTGGTGGAAGTCCACACACGTAGAGTAGCAGCGGGGTCGGCGCTGGCCTCGAGAAGGCGCGGGCCCCCAAACGCTCTCCACTACAATGACTACTCTTTTAACCTGTGGTGCTGCATGGCTTGTTGGGGGTTGAGAGGTGTGGTGGCTTGCACTATCATACTGGTAGTAGCAGCCAGAGCTGCAGCGCTGAGGTGAACGCGACTGCAGGTTCTTCACGGCGAGCTGGTCTGGAGAGGGATTTTTGGCTTTGAAGTATGCAATCCTCTTTTATCGTATATCTATCGCAGGTATTTGGAATTACCGGTTATTCGACGTCCATCGATTTACCTCATGGTTTGTATGGAGATCTGGTCTCACATGTCGCAGAGAACGCACATCTGCCCATAATGTACCTTCCATAACTGATGCGATCCCTCCGCAGTCCACAGAAATCTTTGTACGCTAAATTTAGTAACAGCTCGATGCGTGTCATTGGAGACACCTGAGCGAGTGGCCTGTCTCGTTGCTGGTGCCATCTGGCAAGCGCAAGCAATTCCCAAGCACAGCAAGCGCGACTTGGCGTTGCTGTCTCTGCGTGGCTCTATTGGCGTCGTCGCGAACAAACACCAAGGCGCAAAGACAGCGTTCGTCGGCGATTGCAGTGACGCAGCGGCCACGCGGGACCGACGACAGCAACCTGCAACGGGACGCGTCACCAGCGTCGCGCGGTGAGTGGCGCGGCGAGCCTCGATATGCACGGCTGTTTCGCAGAGTACGAGGCGTTGTTGCCTGTCTCCAGCATCGGCAAAGCGCTGGTCTTCGGTCGGGAGCTCTTTAGCCGCGAGTTCGTGGTGCAGCGTGTGGTTTGCGATGCTCTGGCGCCACTGTTGGCCTTGCACCCCGAGACTTCGCATGGTCTCGCACGAGTCCATGCAGGGCACGTCGTGGTGAGCGTGGATGCGGTTGTCGTCCGTGGTTTGTCTTGGAGTGACTTCACGGCGCTCTGCCAGGAGAAAGCTGCATCCAAGGCTGATGGCACGTCCACCTCCCGTCGCGTACGCTTTCGTGACCGTAAGCGCGCAGACCTGGAAGTGGAGATGCAGAAAGTTTGGCCAGCAGCGAGTCTCACGTGTGTTGCTCCGGAGCGACAGTTGCTGGACGAAGCCGCACTGCAAACCAAGCTGCACGAGATCCATGCTCTCATTTGGCGCCACGAACTCACTCGGGCCTACGCTGCACTTCACGCCTTGCCCGTCGGCTGCGACCCGTTGGTGTGTCTGCTAGCAGTGGAGCTTGAGGTCGTGCGTGTGCTGGCATCCCACGACAAGCTGTATGCCAAGCAGGCGAGGCGAGTAGCGTTACGAACCGCGTCATGGCTCGAGAGTTTGGTGGGTTTGCCCTCGTTGTCGTGTTCAAGCAGCCTGCAAGCTCGAGTAGCATTCGCTGAAGCGCTCTTTCTGCTAGCACTACTTCACCTCAGTGCCGAGAAGCAGCTTGCTGCAGCCACCACCGCCAGACGATGCGCGACGCTGTACGTTGATCTCAGCAAGGAGTTGCTTATGCGCGGAGAAGTGGAAGAAGCTGCGACCCTCGAACTGCGCGTGGTGCCGAACGACGCGCTACAGGACCTTCAAGCACGTGTACGGTTCGGCTTGGGCGTGTTACACGTCGGCGGTGCGCTGGCATTGCAAAGCACACACGAATGGGTTGGCTCGCTGCTGCATGGTGCCTGCAATGCAAGCAGAGGGCTTCGGTACCTGGTGAATTGCTGTCGTGATCGTTCCGATGGCTCAGCGAGCAGTCTGCGGGCCAACTGGGCGACGCTGGCGTTACTGCACAGTTCTGCCGCTGTTCGACTCGCTCAACGGCCTGAAACCGGAGGTATTAGCGACCAGCTCGTGCGTTCCATCAACGCGTGTCAGCGTGTCGCCATCCAGAGTCATCCCGGAGCGCTGTTGTTCTTCTGGAGCAGAGCCACGGTAGGAGGTTCAGTCGTGGATGAACACCACTTGGACGTTCTGGAGGCTGAAGTGGCCCGGGTATCGGCAGATGACGAACGTGTACACCTCGTGCGCTTCGATGTGGGCTACCAACGTTTCGTGATGCATGACTTGGACCGCTCGGCAGTCCAGTTCATTCCAATTTGCAAGTGCGCCAGTGCCCCGTCCAAGCTGCGTGGCCTTAGCAGTCTCTTTTTGGCCGCCGGGTACTTGCTCCAGGCACCGTACGGGAGCAGCACTGGCCCTACTGTTGATCTGGATCCTAAACTCTCGAACTCTGTGCGTCTGCTGCTACGATCGGCGCGCCGCTTCCTGGCGCTCGAGATGGAACGGGAAGGTGATGACCGTGAAGCAGCCTCCCTGCACGAGCGACTTGGCGCCTATTTGACTGGAGACGACGACTATCTCCAACTCCTTCCGTGGGAAATCCTGTATGTGTACGGCCACTCCAGCACGTCCAACGCTACATTCCTCTCGGGGTCGCAAAGCGGGACGCAGCAACATTGTCAGCATGTGAATGCGCTCGAGCAGATCAACGGGATGTCTCGCGATTTTGGTCAAAGACTGGGTGATAGCCGAAATGAAGAAGACCGAGAAGCGGAACGCTGTTTGCTGCGAGCGATCGTGCTGTTCCACATGCATGAGATGGATGCTTGCCACGACGAACTCCAGCAGCTCTGGAATCGACTGCTGCTGGACACACGTGAACTAAAGCCTGCAAGACGAGCTGCGCCGTCAGTGCCGTCATATGTGCGTCCAGTCGCGTGGTTCTACCAGCTTCGCCTACTGCTGGAGAGGCGTTCCACGTCAGTTGCATCCTTGAGCATTGACAGCATGCTGAGCGATGGTAGCGGTGCCACGGGGTACAACGCCCAGGAGTCACCGCAGCGATATGCGTACCAGTACATTTACGGCGGGAAGTTGCGGGTATTGGGCAAGCTGGTCTCACGTTTAGCACACAACAAGGTCGACATCAATGGGCTCGAGTCCCATCAAGGTGGGGCCACACCAACCTACAACAACTAGACACACCCTCACATATATAAACACGACGCTTACGCTGACGCGCTGTAGTCTGCTTCGTCCGTACTGCCAGTGACCCGAGTTGCAAGCTGAGGGTGCAGCCCGATGGGCGAGCGAGACGCGGGACTTATGCCGCATGTGTGGGGCCCGAGTTATCGCTCTCGTGCGTCCCACGCCGGGACTTGGCACCGTCACCAGACTTCTTCCACGCGAACCGCTTGGTGAAAGCTGGCGCTGACACACTCGGACCTGTGAACCGACCGAAGCGAGACTTGCTCTTCGGCGCCGGCGGAGGTGAGTACAAGAAGGACTCCTCGATCTCTTGGTCAAAGGACGGCGCACTTGTGGTCTTAGGCTTATTCAGCGAGCTTGTCGGGATCGACGGCTTCCGGCTCAGCAAGGCTCCGGCCACTCCTGCGACGGCACCCAGCGTCGGTCGTCGCTTCTTCTGTCCGTTGTTTTCGCCCATAGACGAAGACGATGAGCTCGATGAATTGCTGGAATTCTTGCTCGACGCAATGCTCACCTTGGAAAGCTTGTCGAACAGCGCGCCGCCTCGCCAGAGGCTGCCAGACTTTGGTCGCGAGATCCCGTTCTGAACGGCCATGCGCTCGACTGTCTCCTCGTCGCTGATACGTTGAAACGCTCCCGGAGAAGGACTCCCAAGCGAGCTGCCGCGATCGCTGTCCGTGTCAAAGTAGTGAGGCCCGTCCGGAGCCTCGTCCAAGTCGCTGAGGCTGCGCTCATCGTACTTGGGCGTTTCGGGTGCAGCGTCGTTCGCACTTTCACCATAAGCCGAGGCATACGAGTCGTCGCGCGATCTAGACACGGAGCTCAAGCCCGATGCGTAGCTCTCACGAGGAGTGCCTGAGTTGAAGGATGACTCCAGAAAGAAAGACCCAGAGCGCACCGAGGACGGACGGTCGAAATCCGAAATGCTGCTGAGACTCTGGTTGCCAACTTCTTCGACTTCCGACGCAACCGTGTCGAAATCAGTGGTGGTGGTGGTGGCATGAGCTGACGCTGCACCTTTCGGTGTGTACGATGTTGATGCTGGCTTGAACTCCACCTCGTCTAGAGTCTCACCGTAGCTGTCATCGCTGACATTACTGTTGGAGTCGCCGAAGCTGTCTTCATCGACCAAGTAGTGGCCAGATGAAGCCTTTTTCGTCAGTGGCTTCAAGGTTTCTTCCGGAACGTGAGACGTGGCGTCTTCGTCGTGACGAGGAGATTGGCTGCGGTCGCTGTCGGTTTCAGGGGTGACTTCACTTGTGTTTCTTTTGACTGGAGACGCGACAACGGGAGCAGGAGGTGGCACCATCGGTGATGTAGCGTACACATTGGAACTAGGCGCTTCGTCAAAACCCAAGTCATCGTCACTGTCGTCACTGTCATCGCTGTCGTCACTGTCGCCCGATACGACCGAAAAGCGCCCCGTCATGCTCAGCATCTGAAGCTCCTGGAGTGTAGGCTGTCGACAGACCTGCGGACGCTCCTCCTTGATGCGTTCTCGCTCCACACGCTCCTGTTCGATGCGCTCCCGTTCCATACGCTCCTGCTCAGCCTTATGAGCAGTCATTTCAGATCGACGGTCGGCTGCCATCTTCCGACCATTTCGACCACGCCACACCGATTGAATTGAGAGAGCGCTCTTGGCCTCTGCTGCTGCGACACGAGCGATCTCCCTGCGTCTGTTAACCTCCACCGTAGCCAGCGCTGCCCGCCACTGGCACTGCAGCTTCACCGCCATTGCGTTCTCCAGCTCTGCCTGGGCCGCGGCGACAGCCTGCTTCTCCTCCCGCAGCTTCGAAACCTTCCTGGACGCGATAGCCGACCGCCACTGGCACTGCAGCTTCACCGCCATTGCGTTTTCGCGCTCCTGCAGTTTAGCTTCCTCGGCTGCAAGAACGGATCTCCTCCATTGCCACTGGATCTTCGTCGCCATTACATTTTCCAGCTCTTTACGGCTGATGTCTGAAGCCGCCTTCACTTCAGCTCGCAGTGCTTCCACTTTTGATCGAGCCATCACACCACGCCAGAGAGTCTGGATCCTCAACGCCGTCAAATTCTCAATCTGTACGAGCTGAGCTTCAACATCTGAGATCGCTTGAACTCTCACCGCAGCAACCTCCGATCTGGCTGCACATCCACGCCACTGGGACTGGATCTTCGTTGCCATGGTTTCACGAAGGGCATCTTCACAGGCCAACTTCTCAGCACGAAGCTCTGCACGAAGGATAGCCACGTCAGACCGTGCAATGCATCCGCGCCAAGCACTCTGAATTCTGATGGCCATGTCATGAGCTGGATCAAACATCTGCGCCTGCTCAACGCCAAGAGCCTCAGCACGTTCCATTAGAGCGTCGAAACGCAGCTCCTCCACCTCGGCACGGGCCGCAGCACCGCGCCAGTGGCTCTGGATCTTCACCGCCATAGCGTTTTGAGCCTCCGCCTCAGCGGCAGCGGCAGCCGCAGCCTCTGCGCGCATGTCAGTGACCTCGGACCGTGCGGCAGCACCGCGCCAGTGACTCTGGATCTTCACCGCCATAGATGCTTGGAGCTGGTCGCGAGCTAGTGCCTTCTCCTGGACCTCTAGCTTCAACCGAGATGCCTCTTGAATAGCCAGACTTCTTCGCCAGACGCTCTGGAGTTGTACAATTGCCTTCATCTTGGCGGCAGCACGCAACTGGGCTGAGTGTGCACGGAACAATGATTGGATGGTCGTCGCTGCATCACGCTCTTGTCGCCGAGAACCAGCTTCCCTTCTAGCTCGCTGTCCAGCCAGCATTCGAATCGCAAAGCCTTGGATCTTGTAAGCTGCTCGAATTTGAGCCTTGTATGCAGACTGAGCGTGTCGGACGCGTGCAATAGACTGAAGCAGAACTGCCGAGGCGTTTCTAGAGGAAAGATCAGACTGGTAACGCTGGCGCTGGGCTTTGCCACGCACAATCTTTTGGATGGCCACGGCGCTAATCCGCTCACGCTCCAATTGCTCTCGAAGTTGTTGCGTGTGCTTTTCAGCTTGCCGGCGCCTGAACTCGGTCTGAATACGGATCGCAATTCGCTCAGCAGCTTCAACACGTTGGATGTACGCCTCGCGGGCAAATTTCCCGCGAACGCACGACTGGATTTTTGCGGCCATGTCGTTTTTGCGCTGGGCTTCTCGTCGTTCTTGCTCTTTCGTACGGAACGTGCGACCTCCGTGTGTGCTCACGGCTTTGCCGTTGATCATGAATGGTTTGTTGGTTTGCTTCGCTAACTCGGCTGCGCAAGTCAAAGAAAGAAAACGTCAGCAATCTCACTGAAGAAATTAAGCCACTACAGATCGTATATGCTGACGGTGCGTACCTGCTTTACGATCCATGTCGGCAAATTTCTGCGCCGCAGACCTCATGTCGATCTTCTCGCTGTCCACCGAAGCCTTGATCTGTTCGATATCAAGCTCGACGGACGACACGGACATCATCGACTCCATCGACTCCATCGACTCCATCGACTCCATGGATGCCTTACGGACAGACTCAATGGACGCTTTGCGCACAGACTCCATAGAAGCCTTCCGCTCGGCCTTCTGTTCCTCTCTGGAACGCGTTTCAGCTGCACATCGCACAACCAAGATCTATTTGTCAGCATCTCCCACTACAACCATCATATCCTTTTGGGAGCTGCACGTACCAAGTTGCTCTTGAAACCTGGCCAGCGCCTTCAGGGAAGCGGCACTAGGCTTCTTAACACGCGCTGCTGGGTCTGTGAACGGGTAGCGCTTGGCTGCGCGTGCACACACGTATGATGACGCGGTTAGATTCGACACGCGTCCCCGACAAGTGCCATCGTACCGCGGGTGAAGCAAAAGAAAACACTCGACTTACCTGTTGTGGCATTTGCTTGGCTCAACGTATCCTTGGGCACCATGATACCGTTCTTCATGACCATGTCGTGGGTGACGTCGTGCTGGTCGTACTTCAGGAGCGAGGCTTTGGCCTTTTCCTCAGCTTCTTTCTCTGCCTGTGCCAGCTCCTTTGCGTGCATGTACGCGTGGTCGTACTCCGCTGACGAGAACTGGTTCTTCCCGAAGGCCTCCTTTGCATGCAGCTCCTTCTGGCGCTCCAGCTCCTGCAGACGCCGCTTCTCCTCCATCTGCTCCTCGAAGTACGTTTTGCCTCCTGCAAAGTTGCGCAGCGTCTGCTGTGCCTCGCGCTCAGCCTTGAGCAGGTCCTCGCGTTGTTTCTGCGAGTGCGTGTACGATTGGTCGTATTCGGTGGAATATGAGGTTTTGGAGTGAAGCTCTTTGATCTCCTGTGCACGCTTGCGCTCCAACTCGTCCAGCCGACGCTGCTCCTCGCGCTTCTCGTACTCGTACGTCGTGCCGTCCTTGGAGAAGTTGGACAGCGAAGCCTTGTGCTCCAGCTCGGCCGTGCGCTCCAATTGCTTCTGCTGCTGCGTATGGGCGTACGCGCGGTCGTGCTCGAGCTCGTACGAGGACTGCTTGGCCATCTGCTCGCGAGACGCCTGTGCCGCGCGCCGCTCGTGCTCTTCGCGAAGCTTCCGCTCCTGCATGGCCGTGTCCAGCAGGGTCTCCGAGCTCTTGACGATGTTCTGCGACCGCTTGGCCTCTTCCTCCGCATGGCGGTCGGACTCGCGGCGCTCGCGCAGACGCCGCAGCACGCTGCTGGCCACCGAGTCGTCCTGCTGCTGCGATTTCTTGACCCAGCTCGGCTGCGTCGAGCCCGCACGCGTATTCTTCTCAGCCACTACCAAACCACATTACCACGCACTCCGTCCCGTCAGCACGTCCATACAAGCAAGCACTCGCTCTTCGCTGCCACAAGTAGCTGGCAGGCTCCTTACCTTGGCCGACGAGCTGGCGGTTGAACCGGGGCGCGGGCGTCTTCTTCGCGTCCGCATCCTTCACGGCGCCCTTGTTGAACATGTCGCGCAGGTTGGCCATGCGGCCGCGCGCCTCGGCCAGCGCCTTCCTCTCCTCTGGCACAAGCAGACACGGCAGCACACACAGACGCCCATCCGTCAGCACGCCACCTTCTCCTCGCGCAGCGTCCGCATATCCTCTCTCTCTCTCGCACACACACCTTCGTTCATGGTGGCGGTCGGGCGGGCGAAATGACGAGTGAGGCGACAGCTGCAACCGGGAAAGACTCGAGTCCGCACTGAGCGGCGCCAAGTTGCCTCGGGTTAAAGCGAGAGGGCGGGCGGGTGGGTGTCGGCCAACAGAGCCTATCCCAAGTGAAGCGGGCCTCTGCCACGTGCGCGGTTGGCTTGGCTCGGGCTTGGCTTGGCGCCAGTTGACGACGTCGGATCATCCACGCCTCTACTCTGCACGTTTCGCTGACGTTTTCCAGCTCCTCCTCCTCGTCCTCGAGCAAGATTGGCGGAAAAGACGGGCGGCCGGCGAGTTCATTGGCTGTGGCGCCTTTCTCGAGGCCTCATTGGCCGAAAAGACGGCGAAGCGGGATATTGCTGCACAAGATGAGACTCCACAATGCGGCGCTGGCCCTTGTCGTCAGCTGTGGCTGCGCATCGCACCCTTGACGCCCTTGGTACATGCCGCGAAACCGAAAGAGGCCGCTTTCGCCGGATTGCAGCTGATTCTGGCGTGCGGACACCTTTCCAACCGGCGGCTGGAAGACGAGCCTCGGGACGCAGCGCATTACTCCCCCGCAAGGTGCTCGAGCGCCTCAGATCGGCGTGGGCGCCATGCTTCTCTGCAGAAAGGTCCTATTCTGGGGAGGTGGTGGTGGTGTTGCCATATGAGTACCAGGCCGCTGCAGAAACCCGTCGAATACCCCAACCCAGAACCTACGGGTGCGGCTGCACAAGTTATCACGCACAATCAGCTGCGGTAGCGCGGTAGATTGGGGTTACGTCAATGAGCCTGGGATCCAAACCACGACCTCCGGACGTAGACCCACTGCACAGACCGTATTAGTGTCAGCGTAGTGTGCGACGAACCTTTAGGACGCAGTACCCCTCTCGTTTTTCTTCAAAGGCGGCGTTGCATACGGCGCCAAACCGCTAGCATACTCCAAATGGGTGTATGCATGCGTGCAGGACTCGAGTCAGCTCGAGCGCTGAACCGACTCATGGACTATGAGCGAGCGGAGAGCACAGCTTTGTGAAACCACTGCAACCCACCACTCCCTCCTTCCTGCTCCAAAAACGACCGTTTATTTCGGCATTTGTGGCGTATCTGGAAAAACGCCGGGTTTAAACTGGCTGACTACAGTCCCGACGGAGGCCAGGCTGCATCCTACTACCACCGAACCCACCGCTTCCAGCCACAAACAGCCTGACTGGCTCCCGCTCTGCTGGCAGATGGTTCATTGCAATATGGAGCCACGGAAGCCCCTCCAATCACAATAGCTTCAATTACCGAGTTTGCAAGGGGTAGCCCCGAGCGTTTCACCCGACGAGGCGCTGACCTATTTACTGTTCGCCTACTGGGCCAAGAGGGAGCAGGAGGCAAGACGCACGAAGACGCTGTTCCTCTGTCTGCACGCTCTTCCAGACGGCAGCATCACTGGTGGCGGCATGGCGGCGACGTTCCCTTTTGTCGGTGCGTGCCGGCGCGCTCTTCGTGATGCGGTAGTCATCCGCAGTGACTGACTTGCAGCATTTCCCATTGCAGATCCCTTCCGGCGAGTGGACAATGCGCTCTGGAACGTTTTCCATTGTCGACGGTTGGCTCCCCTGGCCGTCGGGCTCCGGGCCGTCTGGGAACTCTGGGGTCTGCATCCCAAGGTGCAGCGGCGGGTCGTGACTTCTCGTATGTCCTGATCGTTAGCGCGGGGCGTTCCGGCGCCGAAGGCCCTTTATTTACGTAGTGCAATGGTCCAATGTGGTATTGTGCGACTTTGAGTAGGAACGCGGTTGCTCAAGGTTGTTCTGTGTCGGATCCTGCGCGCTGCCAACCTACGCAACCCGCCGCATTGCCTCGCACTCGATCAATTGGTACGTCCCTTGTGAGCAAGCTGCAAGCCCTAGATATGAGCCACTAAACGTGTCACTCACGTTTGTGTACGAATTGTGATTGGTCATGACGGCTCTCCACTTTCTAGAGTCTGTTCCTGGTGCTACTGCGTGCCCTGATTACAGCCAGTGTCGAGTTGCAGCGATATGCCCGTCAGGTGAACTCGCAACCATCCACTTGCATTGCTATTCCCGACGATGCCATCGCTGATTTCATGCTACATGGATCGAATTACACAATTTCTTACAGCTTGGAGCAGCCACAATTGTGCGCGATGTCCAATGCCGCTTCAGCGAGTTCACCTCCGGCTGGAAGCTGTGCATCGAGCTGCAGCAAAGTCTGTCGACATCCTTTTGTTTTGCACTGGAGTTCATGGGCGAATACTTTGATCTCGAGAGTTTTGAAGCGCGACAGGCACAATTTGACGTCTTGAGGAATTCTGTGGACGTCGCGGAAACTTCTTCGTCACTCTCTATTCGGACGACGCGCTCGGCTGCTTCGTCCTTGCATTCCACTTCCAGACCAAACACTGGCTTCGAGCTGAAGACAGCGCATTATCAAACAGCGATCGCGGAGGACGCTACTTGCGAGAGTGAAGCTGCGTCTCCCACCGACAAATTCAAGCTGAAAACGCTGGAGGAGCACCGCTTCGCCACCCGCTTCCAGGAGAAACGGGTGACGTTGAAGACGTGGCGTCCAGCACTACGCGAGGCCCACCAGCTCATCCGAAGCGGTGATCGTGTCAATGTGGCTGAGGCACTCTATCTGCTGCTCGAGATTATTTGGCTGGCCCCGAAGGGCATCAACCTGGCCACACTATACTTGGATACTGGATCGATTTACCTCGTGTTTGATCACCTCGAAGAGGCTGCGAAGGCGTACCGGAACTGTCTACGACTTGACCCGACAAAATGGAAAGCGCGGTACAACTTGGGGGTCACCGTGGCCCGCTTGCAAGACTTTGTGGAGGCTACCCGCCAACTCAACCTTGCGCTCGGAGAGTGTTCAACGGAAATCGCTGAGGAAATCCACGCGATGCTCGAGGAGATCAACGCCATTCAGTGCTCGAAGAACTTGCGCGCGTTTCAGGAGACGGACAAGGCACGCAGCTTCACGACTCAATATCTAGAGTCAGTGCACCTGGTCGTGGGCAGCTCCACAGCGCTGGGGCCGCCAATTGCCACAGAGGACCATAGCCAAAACTACCGCAACAATGCATCATTGACGTCATCTGCGCCGCAATTGCTTCACCCCTCCAGCGGATGGCAGGGGGCTTTGGCTTCGCTGCTGCACCGACTCCACACATTCGCCTGGTGCCGCCGACTTCGAATGAAAGACGAATTGCTTCAAATCGATCCAACGAGAACTGGTGGCGTGTCGACCAAGGCTTTACAAGATCTTGTGCTCAAGGTCACCGGTACATCCTTACGTCGAATTGAGCGTGAGGAGCTAGACCGGATTTTCGGCGAAAGGTGAGCAGTTCTTGGTATTTAAGCTGGAACGCACCAATCCACCAGCTAATGTACGGGACGCGGACAGCAAAACAATCGGAAGTGATACTTACCTGAATCCCTTGCTGTCGCGCACCACAGGACAATTCTCTTCCATTTCCTGGTGCCTGACTCGGAAACGCTGGCCAACATTGAGGAGATGCATCGTCTGGGGCCGTGCTACTCATTGTTGGACTTGAGTCTGACTCGCAAACGTGGCTTAAAAAGAGCCAGCAGCAAGGCTGGCGGGCTCTGGTACTGGATGGAGTTGACCATGAAGACATGGGTGGAGCAGATTCTTCCTCACTCATCGCAGGTACCATCTCGCGACAGGGGAAGACCTGCACTGATGAAGACTTTGCGCACACTTGGCTGCTTCACACCCATGGACTTTGTGGGTCAGCAGCAGCGGATCCCCGAGCCCACGGATCTCCCAATGCTGCGCTTTGCGGACCGTGGGGTCTTCATTTACGAGTGTCACAAAGCTCGAGCTTGCATTCAGGATGAAGCCAGTCGAGCACTGCAAATGTTCTTTCGCCGATGCGTGATTCAGTCCAAAAGGCGAAAACTTGTGCGTTTACTAGGCCCTCAGCGCTTCGGCGTTGCGCGACCAATCAGTGCGACATCACATTTCGAGGAGGATTTGAGTGCCAGGCTGGCGGAAGACACTGCAGGCGACCAACTAATTGTTCGAGCAGTACTCCAAGCAGTAGACGATTTGGTCGATGACGTGGTCAATCAAGCTCGTCTAGCACAGAAAGTCCACGAAGATGAGGTACGGTGGCAGGGGATCCCTGTGCGGACGGAGCATCGTCAGAAAACTGTTCACGCTGCAGGGGTGGTGCAATCCGCCTTGCGATCGAATGTTGGTCAAAGCGCCGAAGATACGTAGCACGTCCAGACTACCCACGTGAAGAAAGATGGCATTGAAGGAAAACAAAGTTGATACTCAAAGTCCAACTGCATTCTAGGGAGTTAGAGCGATCGTGGCTAACGCCAAGTAGCTATGTTCCAGATACTACATCAAAGCAGATTCGTCATAAGTGCATCTGAGAGCGACACTACTGTTTCATCAAGCTCAGCTGCGGCTTCATCCACCAAATCATCCAGCACCATGTCTTCCAGCCTGAACATACACGAATCACACCGTTCCAGTTAATCCAGGCATCAGTAACGGCCGAGTCCTCATGACAACTGGCTGTTGAGAAATCGCCTTGAAACGTACATTTCAATGACGGAACATTGAGTCATTCCCGTCTCCGCGAGAGAAGCCTCCACGAGCCTCCGGTGTCGCTGAAACTTGAGCCGTCTCTTCTCGATAGACCTGAGCCTCTGACCTTGAAGAATAGCTGTCGTTACCGGCACGCTCGTGGCAAGTGCTTGCGCCTGGGCGGCTACTTGGAGCTCTTTGACACCTCCTGGCGCTTGTTGATAAACTGGAGCACCCTCAACGATACTGTTGCTTTTCTTGGGTATTTGTTGGCGTGATAGTCGTGAGTCTTTGTCGAGGTTGTTGACATTCATCACAACTTCTAGCGGGAGTCGCAGGTTTTCACGGTGGAAGGTCTCCTCGTTGGCTGTTGTAGTGCGAGCTTGCGAGGTCTGTTGGCTGGGTATGACCATCGGGAGCTCGCACTTATCGCCTGGGGTTGAGTAGGCAAGTGCAAGTCCTTGATCGACCATGCTCTGCTCTTCTTGCTCGATCTGCTGGATACGGGCCAGGATGGCATCCAATTGGTCAGCATGATGCGACTCCATTTGATGATGGGATCTCTGTCTGTCTTCATCATTCAGAAGCTGAACTGTGTCCTGTAGGAACCAACCACGTTCGGTCAACTCGACGTTAGTTGATCCGATGTCTGTGCCAGTCTCGAAATGCTTTGAAATGGAAGGATGGCGCGCCAAATTCTACTTGAAATCAACACTCACCATCAATATATCGTCCAGGATGGCCGAAGCGAGCGAGTCCGAGTTTTGTGCGATAGCCGACAAGTCGGCTGGAGGGAGGAAGAGCGAGAGTTTCGAGCCGTGGCGCTGCTGGATCTCACGCAGTGTTGCTTCTGCTTGGTGAACAAGCGGGAACAGTGAAGTCTACAGTGGGCATTGACACCGGGTGCACCCAGCACACCAAAACCACAAGCCCTAGGTCAGTTGCTTCGAGTTGTGCGCAGGAGTAGCACGTTTGGCAACGCAGGGGATGGATGATAACTCACCCTCAGACTGTAGACAACTGTAGCCGCTCTCTTGAGAACGCGATCGGACCTGGAATGGAGGATATCATCCTCATTCTGGTTATTACTAACACCGACAGTCTGTCGCAATGCTGCCGTGGCTTCCGCCCGCTGGAACATCCCTTCAATGCGATTCTGTAACCCGAGGCAGCACATGTATCAACGTTATTCCATGGATCCAAGCGGCAATACAGCGACGAACTGCATCGCGAACAGCATACCTGGATTTCTTCAAGGTACGGGTCATCATCTTGAATTGGTTGGTGAGCAGTAGATGCATACGTTTGGTGGCGGAAGGAGCTTGGCACTTGATAGTCTTCTTGAACTGGGTGAGATGTGGCAGCTTCACGAGCCCCCATTGGGTTCTCAGATGGCAAGTTACTTCCAACCGATCTCGTATCCAAACGAGGGCTTGACCGATGATACCTCGCTTCCAAAGGCTGGGAGGTATTATGTGAGGAAGGCGATTGAGGCGCAAAGGGCGAAGAATCGCTTCCCTGGCCGACATTCGCGTTGTGCGGTGAACTGGCAGACGGTCGCGACGCTGCGTCGAGTGTTCCTACGAGTATTTCCCACTCTTCCAGGTCGATCGTACTGTGTCTCCCTTCGTGAACGAGGTAAACGTAGTCCGATATCTGTCTCAGCGACACAGCACCCCCATCAACGACATACGTGTCAGTAGTGAGCATCTCCTCCGATTTGCATAGTGTACGTTGACTTTTGATGGGAAATCTACCTGGTTGTGTGTCGCTGGTAGTCCCAGCAACCGCAGTCCCTGCAAAATCTGCTCCACACCAATGCGCTTGTTTTCGTTCCGGTCCAGTACAGCAAACACCTGTGCAGGGAAGCTCTTCTTCCGGTGGGTCTGGGATTCACTGCCATTGCTTCGACGACTGCTAGAAGTGGAGCGTGGCCCACTTGATCGACGTGATGATTGTGACCGCTGAGATCGTTGTGGTGACGAGCTGCGTGACGATAGCTGCGAGCTCAGCTCTTGAACACTCGGTGAATACGGAGTCGCAAAGGAGACGTCGTGTTTCTCGGAGGCGGGAGGCTCGATGGTGAGCACTGGCGACGATGACCGTGGTGAAGGTCTGGGGGAAATCGGTCGGGCTGGAGACCCAGGTGAAGGTTCGGGAGAAAGCATAGTCGTCTTCTCGGATATCTCCCCCGATTCCTGTGGACTGTAGTGTCGGAGTAATGCTTTGCTCACTCGTGGAGCAGCCAGCCGATCGAACACGTTCTCTCGGCTCTCGACTCGTGCTTTGGTCGGAGTAGCGTGTCCTCGCACCGAACGCCCAGTAACCCTCTCAATGTTCTGCTTTACGTAGTCTTTGCTGCGATGACGAGGTCGATGCGAAGTGCTCTGCTGGCGATATTGTGAGTATACACTGGATGGGCCGGAGCGATAGCGCGTTGGCGTGGGAGCAGGAAACTTCTTGCGCCGTGGTGGTGTTCCTTTGGGTGGTGTTTCTCTCTTTAAGCTGGGGCTCAGGATCTGCTGCGCTTCAGCACTCTGCTCTTTCCTGCGGTCGCCCGCACGAGGCTGGAAGAGTAGCGATTTCTTCAGCGATCCGTCAAACAAAGTCGAACCATGCGTGACGTCGGGGTTCCACCCTGGCCGTCGCACTTGCTTGGGGTCCTTCACCTCTGCTACAGCCGGCAGATAAGCACATTGCCACACACCGTAAGCCACAGTAATGCATGCAGTACGACACACAACACTAAGATATGCTATTACGTCGTCGATCTGGTCGCACAACCATCGGCTGCTGCTTAGACCGCGCTTGCTGCCGCTGCCGCTGCCGCGTGGCCGGCGCCCGCGCACGCACTCCATGAAGCTCGACACCGAGATCTTCTATTTGAGACTCAAACCGTGTTCCTCGGAGCTCTCGAGCGGGATCGCTCTGGCTGTGCGCATGGTAGACCACTGGCGACGGCGGCACGTTCTGCACCGCGAAGGTCACGCGGCGCGGGGAGCTACCGCCAACGTTGCCCCACGCTGGAGCTGCGGAGCGATGCGGCGGGGGCAGAGGAGCGGTAGCGACCTCGTCCTCATGCCAGCTCGCCTGGCGGCTGAAGGAGAGCTGTGGCTGCGCACGCGGCATGCTCGCGAGTGGCGCGACGAGCCTTGCAGCTCCTTGGCTTCGCGTCCTTTCGCGTCCAAGCCTCCTGAACCTCCCAAACCGGATACCAAGTTTTGGCGATGGGGCCCACTCCCCTTGCCCCCGTCCTCCTTTCGAGCCAATGGCGTCCTTGCCACGTGGAGAAATATCCTCTTCCTGCCCCCGTGATTGGCCAAAAGAGGCGCTTTGGACGGGCCGTTATGCACTTGAGCGGGCTTCGCGGCGTAACGACAGTCCCTGGTGGCTCCAGGCCGATCCCCCCAAACCGAAGCCAAGCCCAAGGCCAAGGCCGAGGCAGAGAACGGAATCGGCGGCCGGCAGCACAAGCAGGAGGGGCGAGCGAGCGAGACAGCATGAGCGGCAAGACAGCGGCGCCCGCGGGCTCCATGGTGATGTCCATCGTGTCGTGCCTGGTGTACAGCCTCATGTCCAACATCATGGTGCTTTCGAACCGGTACTTGCTGGGCAAGAAGTACTACGGCTTCGAGGAGAAGTTCTTCGTGGTGGCCGTGCAGGCCGCCGTGGCCGTGCTGGTGCTGGAGCTGGCCAAGATGCAGAAGCTCATCTCGTACGACTCGTACAACAGCGAGACGGCCAAGAAGTGGGCGCCTGTGACCTTCTTCTTCGTGGCCATGCTGTACACGGGCATGCAGGCCACGGCGGGACTCCCCATCCACATCGTCACGGTCTTCAAGAACGTCACCAACATCATCATTGTCGTGGGCGAGTGGCGCTTCTTCGGCGAGCGTGTGGGCTTCCTCGTGATCGTGAGTCTGGGCGTCATGCTCATGGGCGCCGTCATGTCCTCCTACAGCGACGTGGGCGGCAAGGCCACGCCCAGCACGCTCTCGGGCTACTTCTGGATGGCGCTCAACTGCGCCGCCACGGCCGGCTACGTGCTCTACATGCGCTACGCTACGGCGCGCTCGTCGCTCAAGATCTCCAAGTTCGGCATGGCCTTCTACAACAACCTCATTTCGCTGCCGCTGCTGGCGCCGCCGCTCGTGCTCAACGGTGAGGCCTTCACGGTCTGGAGTAACCCGCTGCTGGGCGACTTTAACTTCACCCTGCTGCTCTTTGTCAGCGGCGTCATGGGCGTGGGGCTCAACCTGGCCAGCTTCTGGTGCGTCTCGTCCACCTCGGCCACCACGTACGCCACCGTGGGCGGGCTGAACAAGATCCCCACCACTTTCATTGGTGTGCTGCTGCTAGGTGAGGCGCTCAAGCCCGACACGGCCATCTACGTCACCTTTGGCATGGTGGGCGGCATCCTCTACGGTTACGCCAAGTTCAAGGAGGGCGAGGCTCGCAAGCGCCTCAAAGCCGCGCAGGAGCAGCTCCCGCGCACCGCCGCCGACTCCAAGGCATAAGCGGCTTGAAGTTGTCTTCCAGCGTCGTCCTTGCCCACTTACAACCCCATCGCCAGCTTTTGACTCGTACGCACTCGAGTCGGGAGTTGCAACACCTGGGACACAGGTGGAAAGCTTGCTTCGTGCCCTTTGATTGAAAGAGATCAACATGTATCTTGCATTCAGCCAGTCTAGCCGCCCTCCGTCTCCGTCTCGGGATCTCTGCGTTTCCTCTCGCTCTCCTTGGAGGGGGTTAAATAGGTCGCAGACGCTCTCATTCTCCGTCGCGAGGTCCGGTCGCACGCTCCCGCTCCAGTGCCTGAATCTGCTCCAGCGTTAGGCGAGACTGCGGCCCTGTTGATCCCACCCGACTGCCCAGCAGCACACTATGACAGCCCACACATACAGACGTCGGTAAGTTGAGAACGTGAGTCAGCGAGGAGGATCAGAGTCGCGCATGTACGTTGATCTAGTACCTGGAGACGTCGAGACGCGAGCCGGCCATGTCCAGGAAGGCGTCTTCCAGCGCCGATTGCGTGACGGAGCCGCTCGAGAAGGGATTGTCCCCGTGGAAAGACGACAGGTTGGACATGGCCGACATACGCAGCAGGTGGGCATTCATCTGGCTCTGCAGATCTCTGGCTGCGGCGTCGCGCGAGCCATACGCGTCGTTGAGGAAGGGCGCTCGGGCTTCCGAGGCGCGTGCCGTGCTGCTGCTGCTCACGCTGCTGGCCGCCGACTGGCGAGCCGACATGTCCTCTTCCTTCAGGAAAGGGTATTCTACAAACACAAAGACAGCGGAGAGAGTCGAGTGAGCCCCGATAGATGCATACAATGAACATGACGAGAGGGTTGAAGCGTACCAGAGTTGGAGATCTTGCGACCCAGTCGAGGAGACCCCACAGGCGGAGAGCTCACAACCGGAGAGCCTAGGGGCATGGACCCCATCTTGAGCCCCTTAAACGCATGTGTGAGGATGGCGGCAGACTCCTCCGCGCCGTGCTCCTATCACGTCGAGAGTCAGAGTGCCAAGTCCTCCCAGCGTGAGCAACATGCGATCAAATCCACAACGGCCGCAGAGGACATGGATGGAAGTGTTTACCACGTACCAATGTGCCATGCATAAGCCGTGGTGATAGCCGTGGGGACGACGCCAGGGATTCGACGCCTTTGGACTCTTCGTCGTCTGATCCAAAGCCACCGGGCACGCTGGACTGGCGACGGTGGTGCGGTGGCGAGTTGAGCACTGGCGCCGCGTACTTGGGATCATTCACCAGGCTTTCCCAGCGGAAAGGACTGCCGTTCGCAGGTCTAGCAATGCTTGACGGTGCCCCAGTGATGCTGAACTGGTGGCTGGTGACTGCAAATGGCGGTGGCGAACCGGGAGAGCCTGGTCCAGGGGTGAAGCCGCCTGAAGTGTCGAGAGACGGCAGTCGGGGCGATGTCATGGGCGTGGAGAAGCCGCTGAAGGACTGCTCGTCTTCACCCACGCCCTCCTCGCTGTCCAGTAACGCATCGTCGAGGTCCACGCCTTCTTCTTCATGCAACAGAGGCTCTGCTACGTCACTCTGCGCCTCGGAGGTGGCTTCTTTGGCGTTGAAGCACTCGCGAGCGTCGTAGAGCAGCGCATAGCGCTTCACGCAGTCCACGGGGGAGCGACGGACGACGCGCGAGACTTCTAGCCCTGGTACGGAGTCACAAGTGCTGCGAGTGTTAGCAGAGTCCATAAAGAGCAGCGGAGTGGGTGGCGAAGTGATGCGACCCACGTACAGTTAACGCCGACGGGGAAGCGCTCGCCGCTGGCCGTGGACTGCGTCACGAGCATCATCAGCTTTTCGTCCGTGGCGCGCGACCACTGCGCCGGCCGCGGGTGCGGCGCGTAGCGAATGCTGGACCAGCGCGGCTCGCCACGCATCTCCTCGGGCTCCTCCGCCGCCAGCGCATCCACAGGCGCCGCAGGGCCAGCGCCAGCGACGACGCTAGCAGCATCTCGACCGGACGTCGCCATGCTAATGAGCTGCTCGCATGATACGCCCGATACACGTACTTAACCAAAGACGTCCTGTTTAAGTTGACAACTCGACCTATATACTTGGTCTCACTATGGCTGTGCAACGGCGTATAACCTGAATGTCATCTGATTAGGTGTCACGTGACCTACTGCGGGCAGCCGAACTTCCAGATGCGCACGAGACCATCGTCTCCGGCCGAGGCGAGCAGCAGACTCTTGCGGCCGCTGTCTCCCTCCGTCAGCTGCGGGCCCCACCGCACGCAATTGACGTCGCTCGTGTGCGCCTGCTGCTGCTGCACCAGCACGTCGAAGGCCGTGGACGCGCCAGCCGGCCGGCCCTGGAAGACGCGGATGGCATTGTCTGCCGCGCCCGTGACCAGGAAGTCGCCCTCCCGCGACCAGTCCACGCTGAAGATGGTGCGCTCGTGGTAGCCTGTCAGTGTGGCGACCTGCTTCCACTCCTTAGGACTGTATGCACGCATGAGCAAGTGCGCGGGTTAGCGAGCGTTTGCGTAACTGCCGACAGATGCGATAGCAAGCGAGGTGGGGCAACGTACTTGCCGTCGGCGTCCTGCTCCTGGCTGCTCGGGTCGCGCTGCCAGATAATGACGCTCTTGTCATCCGAGACCGAAGCCATCTGGCTGCCCGTCGGGCTCATGGCAATGCCCCACACAGTCGACGTGTGGCCTGATGCACAGCCAGACAAGTACCGGTCAAGTCAGAGATCGGCATGCTCCTTCAGGCCAGATACGCATTGCCAGCAACGTGGCACAGGGACTGTGCTGGAGCTGCTGCTGCAAACGTACCGGTGAGCGTTTCCTTGCAGTACCAGTCGTCCTCGTTCTCGGCCCAGATGCGCACCGTGTCGTCGTAGCTGGCCGAGACCAGCAGGTCCTCCGTGGGGTGCCACGCCACGCACTTGACGTCCTGCGTGTGCGCGTGCAGCACCGAGATGCACTCAAAGTCTGTGTCCGCATCAGCCTCCCAGATCCAGACACTCTTGTCGCGGCTGCAGGTGGCCAGGTACGCGCCCGAGGGACTCCAGGCCACGCTCTTGACCTCGCTCTCGTGGCCCTCCAGCGACGAGATGACCTCGTACGAATTGCCCTGCTTCTCCCACACGACCGTGGTGGCGTCGAAGCTCACAGAGGCGATGTAGCGTCCGTCCGGAGACCACTCGCAGGCGCGGATGGTGCGGCCTTGGGCGTCTTCGAGGATGGCCACGCACTCCCACTGCCCGGCCTGACTGGCGTCCCGCGGCGGTGCCCACAGCCGGATGGTGCGGTCACCGCTGCAGGACGCCAACAGCTTGCCGTCCGCGCGCCAGGAAACATGCCACACGCGCTCGCGGTGGCCCTCCAGCACGCACAGCGGCTCCAGCGCCGTCTCATCCGCCATCGTCATCGTCCTCCAAGCTCAAGGAGAAGCCCGCGAGTGCCAGCCACGCACGCACGCACGCAAACCAGACAGGACTCCCAGTACCACGGGGCCGGTACACCTTCTCGAATGTACCTTCTCCCCGGTACACGAGCGCCATTGTACCATAACTGAGGTACACTCACCCCAGCATCCTGCTTTGGGCCCGCCTCCAACCTCCTGGAGACATGGGCGAGCAGCTCTTCCGGCCGCGGCTGGCCATGCAGCTCGCCCCCCTTTTGGTGCCACAACCTCTCGACGCCACCAACGACAGCGAGCGCGACAGCGAGCGCCACCGACCGCCCTGTGGCCCGCGCCGCCGACACAGCACACACAGCAGACCCAGCAGGTGCGGCTGTCTGGCCGACGGGTGGATGGAGAGGAGGATGACGGCAAAGACGTCGAGAGACGGGAGGCGACGCCGTGGCGGGGCGACTCACTGGCGCTTCTTTCTCTTTCTCTCTGTATGCATGTATATGGCTGGCTGTAGACGGTTTTAGCGCGGACGGCGTGGGAGGCGACGATGAGCGCGATGAAAATGGACTTCATCTGCAAGGAGCCGCCGCCAGAGAGCGACGGCACGGACGCCAAGACGCCGGCCGGCCAGCCACTGCCAGGTTTGGCCTCCGCCTCGGCCTCTCCGATGGCCACGACCGCGCCACCCAGTGCCAACAAGATGAGCGCGCTGCTCAACAACTCGGACGTGGATATGGGCGGCGACACGTCGGCCGCTGGGACTCCTACGCCCGCTCTTCCGCCGCTTTCGACGGTCACGAAGACTGCGGAGGACGCGCCGGCCGGCCACACGGACGCGCTAAGCGACAATGAAGACTCAGAAGATGAGCAACGCGAGCACGCGGCCTGGCAAGACGTGGATTTGAGTCCGGCCGTGGACCTCGTGGCTCGCCTCGTGCGTGAAAGTCTGGAGGCTGGCAAGACGTACAACAAGAGCATTACGTCCAAGACGTCACAGTTGCTCACAGGCTGCGACGGCGTGCTGCTAGAGCTCCAGAGCCTGCGGCAGACGCGGGACGCCTCCAGAAAGCACTCGGGCAAGCGTGGAGCCCACGGAGCCGGGGCTGGCTGCTCCTGCGCCGTAGCCCTGGGCATGCTTCCACTGCGTAACCCAACGGAGGCGCTAGCTGCGGTGAACGCTGGTGACGCCACACGCGCCAGTCATGTGGCGCCGGTGGATGAAGTGGCAGAAGACCAAACGGATCGCGCATTGGCCAAGATGGAGGCAGCCGTGGGGCGACTCCGTGAACTAGCGGAGCTGGTGCAGGCCACCAGCATGCAGGGCGAGGCCAACCTCGTGTCAAAGGTGGCTCTGCCGCCTGACGCTCTCAGCGCCCTTAGTGCTGCTGTGCAGGCCAGCGCGGCGACAGCCACCGCCACCGCCATTGCCCAGGAGCGTGGACGCTCATCCTCCGCCTTCGGACGGCTCTATCTGCCGATCCAAGTGCACAAGATGCAAGAGTGGTATTACAAGTACCCACGTCCGCTTCTGGACGAACTCACGCTCATGCGAACGATCCTGAATTACCGGCCGTATGCGAACCCGTTCCAAGTGGGAGGGCTCTCACTGGCGCATGTGCGGGACTGGTTCAAGCGCCGTCGCCACCGGGAACGCATGCGCTACGTCAAGTTGGCGGTGGAGGCCGGCCACGACGTGCAAGCGGCAGAGGAGGAGATCGCCGCGCGACTGGAGCAGCGGATCGCCCAGTTGCGTGCCGTGGTGGACCCCAACGAGCTCGTGAAGGAGGTGGACCGTGTGCGTGCCCAGAGTTCACTTTACGAAGCGGCCATCGGTTCGTTCACACGACCCAGTAACCTCCGTGGACTTGTGGCCGCCTCGCATGCCGTGCCCACGGCCATGGAGCAGCCACGAGGCAACAGCAAGGGCAAGCGACCGCGCACACAGGAATCGGAGCTGCTGGACGTGCGCGCCGTCAAGAGCGCCTCGCACGCGGAGGTCAAGGCGCTGCAAGGCCGACTGCGCAGTCTGTTGGCTCAGCAGCCCACAGCGGATACCATTAGCGCGTTGCAGCAGGTGGTGGATCTTCTGCGGGCCGTCAAGGTGACGCCCGAAGTGCGCATTCAAACGGGCCTCGTGGCTGACTTGAAGCAGCTGCTGCGAGTGTATACGTCGCCGTCCATGCTGGTGCGGAAGAGCACCGTGGCGTTGCTGGAAGATCTGGGTATGAACCGTCGAGCTGGGGTGGAGCAGGACGCGGAAGGCGACAGTCCAGCTGTGGTTCCCTCGTCAGCGACTTCGGCACGCTCCAAGGCGAAGGCCAGAGCCAAGGTGAAGGGGGAGCGATCCCGTCCACCGCCCATGGGGACACTGGAGGACGCTAGTGCAGCAATGGAAGACAACTCGCCTGCCTCAACGGTGTCGCCTCTCCCGATGGACGAGACGCCGGAGGATGATGCGGACGACGAACCTCTGTCCAAGAAGGCCAAGACGGCGCAACGTGTGGCCAAGAGCCGTGGCAAGGAGAAGGGCCGCACACGTCGTCCCATGAAATTCTCCATGGATCAAGTAACGGCGCTGGAGGCGTGGTTCCAGCAGAAATACAAACCGTCGCAGGAGGAGATGGAGCGCTATCTGTCCGAGTTGAATTCGCCGCCTCTGCGTGAGCCCAAGCAGGCGGCGGACGTGAGCATGACGCAGCTCCGACGGTGGTTCAACAAGCGGCGATGTCTGCGTCGCCCGCCCTTCGCGCTCATGACGCAGCAGGACGCGGCCAAGGAGGGATCCAAGAATGCCCTGGCACTCGAGATGGCTTCGGCCCACGACGAGGACGAAGATGACGAGGACGAGGAGGTCGACACCAACGACGACTCGAGCGACGACGATGATGACGACGACAGCAGCGACGACGACGCGGCCGCCAGCCGCGCCATTGAACAGTCCATGGCCTAAGCTGCAGCCATCGCTGCTAGTCTCTGGAAGACACTGCAAGCAGCTATATACCCCTTTGCTTCTCCTCTCATTCGCTTCAGACTCCACCAGAGACCTCGCAACCCCTTTTGATCTCGTCTGACTGGGGCAAGCCTAAGCTGTAGTCATGCAGCTACTTGGTTCTATACTCAGTCCTGATGCTAGCGAGATTCGTATATCAGCACCCTTCTCAACCTTCTTCATGGAACCGATTGACAGTCCCCGATTTACCGAGCAGTAGACAGAGCCATGCCAGTGAGTGAGGTGCTCATGTACCTGGCCCCGGCGGCGCTGGCGCTCTGGGTCTTCTTCACGGCCAGCCACCGCGAGCGCCGCAACATCTCGCAGCACCCGGAGACGCTGCCTCTCATCGGATGCATGTACGCGACAGCTGTGAACGCGTCGCGACACTACGAGTGGCAAACGGACCAGTGTGCACGTATGCGAGGCCAGCCATGGCTCATCAAGATACCAGGCCGTCCCCTAGGCATTGTTGTGGCCTCCCCGGAACTGATTGAAGACGTCTTGCAGACGCAGGCCGAGGCGTTCGGGAAAGGCGTGTATCTGCGCGAGAATCTGCGCGAGCTCTTTGGCGACGGCATCTTCGCGGTGGACGGCCACCAGTGGGTACGACAGCGCAAGACAGCCAGCAACCTCTTCTCCATGCGCGCATTACGGGACTTTATGGCGGTGGTGGTGCACGAAGACTTGGATACACTGCACGCGATTCTGGACTGCGCTTCGTCTTCGCGGGAATCGCTCGACTTAAGCCAGTTGCTCAATCGCTTCACGCTTGAAGTGTTTGCCGAGATCGCGTTCGGCGTTAAGTTGGGCACGCTGGGGACAGAAGAAGAGCAGCCGTTCGAGCGCGCGTTCAACGGTGTGCAGAAGACGCTCTTTGTACGCTTCTTGCAGCCCATGTGGCTCTGGAAACTGCAGCGCTGGCTGCGTCTCGGAACGGAGCGCGAGACGCAAACGCAGATGCAAACCATCAACGACACGGTCTACAGCGTCATCTCGCGTTCACTAGCGGAGCAGCAAGCAGCAGGAACTGCAAACGGTACGGAGAGTGATGAACCCCAGCAGCACAGCATCATCTCGCTGTTTCTGAACGGTGTGAGCGACGACGACGCCAAGGTTGGAGACGCTTTCGACCCGACTTTGCTTCGAGACATCGTCGTGAACTTCCTCGTGGCTGGACGTGACACCACTGCGCAAGCGCTCAGCTGGTTCTTCTACTGTTTGACGCAGCACCCAGATGTGGAAGCCAAGGTTCGGGCTGAAATGGTCGCTAAGCTACCGGATGTCTTGAGTACGAACATCGCAAAGCCATCCATGAGCCAGGTCCACACGCTGGTGTACTTGGAGGCCGTACTAAAGGAGACGCTGCGACTGTATCCATCTGTCCCGTCGAATATCCGGGAGGCGCTACGTGACGTGGTGCTATGCGATGGGACGCGTATTAAGGCTGGAGAGTTGGTGGGCATCCCGTCGTACGTTTTGGGGCGTATGGCCCACGTGTGGGGTCCGGACGCGATGGACTTCCGCCCGGAACGTTGGCTTGATGCCAAGACGGGAGGTCTGCTGGTAGTCTCGCCGTACAAATTCAACGTCTTCAACGCCGGGCCGCGCATGTGTCTGGGAGTGAAACTGGCCATGATGGAAATGAAGATGGTGGCGACCAGCGTACTGAGCAAGTACACGTTCACGGCTGTGCCCGGCGAGGAGGTAAACTATGGCCTGGGTCTCACACTGGCGATGAAGGATGGCTTCAAAGTTACAGTGAGTAAAGTCAAGCCCGCGTTAAGCTGAAGGAGACACGCCATCCAGCCTCTTTCGGCCAGCATCGACAGAAGCGAGATAGCAGGAACGGGAGTGACGCATTATTTCGTTTTCCTCCTCTTTATACGTAGTTCGGCCACCAATGTGGCCGTCCAAGCCTTCACTTCCTTTCCCTTTGCATGGTGGGTACACGGGTGAAGAAATTTAGGAGCCTCCTCTTGTGTATTGGCAGAGCACTAGCTCCATGTGACCGTGAAGTCGTCCGCAATACTCTGGTCGATACCCTCCAAACTGATCTCAAGGCGACGCGTGGCCGCATCATATGAGATGATTGAACCGAGAGAGACCATGGACGGTGACGTCCTGACCCCCAGTATCACCACGCTAGCAACCAAGCTGCCAGTAGCTGCCGTGCACTTGTTCTGCAAGATTGTGCTGGAGAACGAGCCTGCCGAGGCGGTGAAGGCCACCATCGTGGCGTTCTTGCTCACGATCTCCTCGCCATCGTCCAGGTACACCTCTCCAGTGGCGCTGCCATTGCTTGGTAACGCCACAAGGATGGTGAAGGGTGTCAGACGTGCTGCTGCGCTCGTCAGAGCTGGCTGGTGCATTGCCAGCACAGTACCACCGCGGATGTGCACTGGCATATCATAGAGACTCACAGTGATCGTGGCCGACTGGCCAGAGCTGCTCTCAATGCGCGAGAAGTCGAACAAGTCGTACCAGACGCCGGCAGGATAGTAGCCTTTCACTGATGTGGCACCTTCATACAGCACGGGGGTGACCAGCAGCGAGTCACCCAACATGAACTGGCGGTCAATCGTGTGGGTGTTCAAGTCGCTTGGGAACTCCAGAAGCAGCGGCCGGGCGATGGGTGTACCGTCCACATGTGAATGATGGCCGAGTGTGTAAATGTACGGCAGGAGCTGATAGCGCATACCCAAGAACTTCTGCCCGACATTCAGCACCTCAGGCCACACGTAAGTCTCTTGAGAAGCTGCCTTGATGATGTTGTGGTTGCGTGCGAACGGGTAGAATGCGCCCAGAGCTGTCCACCGCGCGCAGAGCTCCATGCTAGAGGACCCATGAAAGCCTCCTATGTCAGCGCCTACCATTGGGAGCCCGAAGAGCCCGAACTTGAGGATTGTCGGGATGGACCAGCGCAAGTCGTTCCACGTCGATGCGTTGTCCCCCGTCCAGTGCGCTGCGTGGACACCGCTTCCGGGGAATGTGGACCGCGAGAGTATGAAGGAGCGCTTTTTCGTAAGCTGCTCCAGGATCCCGTTCGTGGCCAGCGTCTCGGAGAGCCCGTAGAGATTGTGGCAGTCGTACTGCCTCACCCCATTGTATTGCACGGTACTGGCGGAGATGGTCTTCTGGTAAATGGGGTCTCGACAGTTGCCGTTGTTGATGGCGAATGGTGGCCGGTCATACTTGTTGTCATCGTTCGTGAAGCTCATCCGGCTGGTCAACGACGTGAGACCCTCCACTTTTGCCACAGCTGTCTTGGGGTTGCGCGCGGACACTAAGCCCGAGTCGAAGTTCGCCACTTCGTTCATGTCGAGCCAAAGCCCATCGAATGCGAACGATTTGTGCATTAGTCGCAGCTGTTCGTCCCAGTACTCTGCCGTCTTCGGATGCAGAAAGTCTGGCCAGACCACCGGCCCAGGCCACACTCTACCAACGTACGGCTTTCCATCCTCACCCTTCACGAAGATGTCCATCTCCAGGCCCTTGGTATACGCATAATCACGCTTGCTCTCTGGGATACCTGGGTCCACGATAGGGACGAACTTCTGCCCCTTGGCGTGTAGCTCTGCCAGCAGCGCCTGCATGTCCGCCTCTTTAAAATTCGTTGGGTCCAGCGTAAAGTCATGGTAGCTATGCATGTAGTCAATGTCGGCCCAAATGGCGTCCAGCGGTAGCTTATTGGCTGCGTACTTGGTCACCACTTCGCGTAGCTCGGTGGTCGACTTGTAACCCCAGCGACTCTGGTGGAAACCATAGGACCAGTACGGCATGAGCTTCGGGCGTCCGATAAGCGAAGTATACTGGGAGATCACTTGCGCTGGTGTCGAACCCACGACGATACTGAAGTCCAGTACGCCACCGATCGTCTGATAGGCGAGCAGATGACTCTCCAGTGTCACGTCCATGCCATTGCTATTGAGCAACAGCACGCCGTGAGCGTTTCCCTGGGAGTTGACACCCATAAAGAACGGGTGTGCGCCATATGTATTGACGCTGAGAGTCATGGAGCCTTCGTCTCGAGCCCAGAGCGTCTCCTTGTCGCCCGTTGCCATCTTGAAGTGCTCTCGTGTGCTCTCCCCAATGCCATAGATGCTTAAGTCTTCACTCACTTCTGTCGCCACCTGCAAGTACTGGTCCTTGACCACCAGTGGGAGAGCGGATGAGTCGAAGAGCAGGTAGCCATCGGACCGACGCACCACGCGGAACGAAAACGGGTTCGCAGTGTAGCTGAAGGCATACAGCGGGTCTCCACGAGATCTGGCCGGTACGCCACCGAGGGTTCCGTGCGGGAACAAGCCTGGGGGCACCTCCCATCGTTGCGAATTCTTGTCAACAATCTTGACCCGCACGATGTCACGCTGCGTCTTGGTGACAGTCACGACCAGAGCCTGCAGGTCGTCGCCGTAAGGTGTGGGAGAGCTCGACTGGTTGGCGGCCAACTCGATGGTCAGCACCTCGGCTGTCTCGTTCACGGATGTCACGCGGTATCCCTGGCCATCCACGTATGTCTGCGATGTTTGAACACCCTGGTTCACGAACACATAGGTGCCCAACTCCTTCAGCTTGTAGTTGGCGCCGGAATTGCGATCCCAGAGCCCGTTGCCGTCGTTGAAGGCGAGTTCCAAGGTTTCAGGCGCACTTAAGACTGGGAAGTCATACTGGAACCAGCCATTTGCGGCCGAGAACTTGCCAGCGGCTTTGCTCGGCACCATGGCAAAGCCGGGCACCGTGGTCCAGCGCTCGCCGTTGCTGTAGTGCACGTAGGGCTGCGTCCAGTCCCCGGGCTGGAAGAGCACGTGGAAGCCCGTGCCGTCGTCGGGCTTGACGCGATCGCCTGTAGCAAAACTTGGCACAGAACTCACCACGGCATACGTTCCAGGAGACTCCACGTGGTAGTTGGCGTGCTTGTTGTTGTCCCAGACGACACCCACGCCGTCGTTGAACACAAAGTTGAGCGTGGAGGTCGTCGGAAGCGTGAACTCGAACCAGCCATCATCGGCCTGGTGCTCCGCGTGTCCACTGGGGAGCATGGCGACGCCTGGCGACGTCGTCCAGGCGCCTCCAGCGACAGAGTAGTGAATGTGCGGCGCCACCCACGCCTTGGTCTGAAACAGCACGCGCACGCCGGCGCCGTCGTCGCGAGTCACAAGCACGGGCCGCATCGCGATTGAAGAGCGCTTGGAGCTCGTATTCTAAAGGTTTGAATGCCACGGGAGCAGCGACGGCGAAGATGGCACTAGCGCTGATGGTGGCGACGAGCGGCTGGCGAGGAATGCAGCCAGCTGGAGCCGCGGGATCGGGGGCACCTGCTGCTGGCCATTTTGAGCTTCGAAGCGCTTCGGCGGCCCTTGGGCGCGCCCGATTTGTGTGGCGCACATGGAATATACAAGGACACTTGGCTGATGCGCCGCCTCTAGCCTCCGACTTTTGCGCCGCCCTGGCAGCCTAACGATCGAAGCAGTCAAAGCTAGCAACACTGGCAAGATATCTTCTACATGGACCGCCATCGTCGAATCGGACCCATCCAGGGAACGGAGTGGTGAAAGTCTATGTGGGGCCTGTGGTTCAATCTACAGCGACGCATGAACGATGGCGCAACAATAGACCAAGCACAGCGCACACAGCTGCTCCTCTGTGAACATGGTGTGATTGACGTAGGAGAACTCGTGCAGAGGATCGCATTCCTGCTGACTTTTAGCCAGGTCAAGAGCCCGGAGTACCTCCTCCTCCGACTATGTGTGAGCGCGCAGAACCTTTGACGATCTCACTACGGAGATCTCGAGGAGTTGGTGGCATCGCGCAACGAGACAGCCGCACCCGTGCTAGCGGGAGAACAAAGCTCCCGACAGACGTGGGGCTTCCGCACCTGAGGAAAACGGATTGGGCAAATGTCCTTCGCAGAGCAAACCCGATCTGGATATCAAGAAGTGCCAAACTCAAATACACCCCAGAACGCCTCTGATTCCACTCGTCAGTGCTATTCACGGCTCGGCGGAGCATGTTGCCGACGGTCTACGATATTTAAACGCACTTGCTCCACCGTCTCCTCCCGGCCGAGGCCCGCTTCTTCTTCCTGCATCATGGTTCCACCGACCCGACAATATGTCCCTGGACAGACTGCTACACCCTGGAAACACAGGAGCATTGCTTCTGGCACTGCCAACGAGTACGCCAGGTGTGGCATCGTTTTCGGCCACTCTGGCCCCAACTCGCACGAAAACGGTTGACCTGAACTGAGTTTCTCGTAGCCTCGGAGGAAATCATCCACGAGCAGTAGGCTGACGACTTGGAGTTAGTCCTCTCAGCCTGGCTCTGCTTTCGAGGTATTTTCCTGCTGGGGATCTGGGAGACCCGCAACACAGCCGTCTTCGGAGGCCGACTTCCACCCACAGCAACCTCGCTGGGACAGACCATCGCCCCTGTTGGAATCGGTTGGTTACGTCTTGGCACGCAATTAGCGATGTGATGGATGGTCAGTCGATCAGCACGCAAGGGAGACATAAACCCCGGCTGCTCAAGACCAATAGTGATCTGCTCACTCGAGGCACATCAAGGACAAGCAGTGGCTCCAGTGGAAAGAGCACTACACGACGGAGACATGTTCATGCTGCTGGAGACGCAACCATAGCATCACCAGCGAGAAGGGCTTTCCGTGCTCGCACTGCAACCTGACGCTCGACCGCCACGTGAACTCTTTGCGCAGCATCTACCTGAAGAACGAGAACCTGCTCACTCGGGTTCCTAAATCTAGGTGCCCGGAGACGCCTACTCGGCGGTGTTAGGTGCGCGTGAACTTGCTCGCACACAACATCTCCACGCTCAGTATTGCAGGAAATGCAGATTGATGCACGGGGCACTGGGTCGGTTCAACAGAAACGGACCCAGACGGGTAAGTCACACTTCTTCGTTGGGCCGAAGTCCCGTCGGAAGCTCGGGCAGTCGTTCAGATGCTAGGTTGTCAATGTGTAGTCATACCCCTGAGAGACAGATCGATAGCACCTGCGGCAATAAGACGCATCGTCGCGTGGAGTAGTGAAGTTCGGAGTGGTGTTTGGAGGTACCGCCGCGAGGAATTGCCACACCTCGTGAGAATACAGCCAATTTGTAGCAGGCTGAGTTGCTCGCGACAACGTGGTGGTGCCTTGGCGCACTTTGCAGCTTGGTCATTTCTTACTGTCACGATCCGAAGACTGACGGACGTGGCGCAAAACGTGCTGATCACGGGTGTTTGTCGTTACTAGCGCCTCGGACCTCATTGAAAAGTGTCCACACAGGACCCTTGCGCAGCGTGTGATCATCTCAGGACTTGGCTCCTCGAAATACAAGTTGCTCCAGATCGCGCTGCTCCTCGAAAGCACGCCATTTTGCCATTTGGCAGGCGGGGCTTTGGGCTGATGGTCGAGGACCCGCAAGCGCGCGACGATGAGCTCACGCGTAGTCTGGCAGGATCTGTCGGTTTCCCAGTAAGGAACCTCGAGAAGCGCGATCCTCGGAGCGCGATAAGCCTGGCGCTTGCCTCGGTCGTGCCACTATTGCTCGTGGAGACCGACTGTAGGATACAGCTCACTTTGGCCTCTCCGCAGCTCTGGGGAGAGACTTCCGCGCACTGCTCGCACGGATGCCTGCGCTTGATGCTGGAGCATGCGCGGCGTATAAGCAAACATGCAGGAGAGCTGGAGCTAGCCCGAAGCAGAATGCAAGCTCGCGTTGAAAGAAGAGGCACGCAG